>JAEVFF010001863.1:41564-68860 GCA_018901945.1 Pugionium dolabratum
TACGCACTAAATAGTATTTAACATTTGATTTAGAGCTCAAAATGACATGAGTCAATCGACCACGTTAATAGCTCCATTTTCAATACAGTGACAATATTTCAGACTGAAAGAGCTATGACAAATCCTCCAAGTAATCCAATGTATCCAAAACTACGTGATGGCATGATTTATGCTTCATTTATAAGCCTTTACTCAAGGAGCACCAATGATCTGTTTGGAATGATCATTTTAATTGGCTGATCAATTTGACATGTACACACTAAATCGTCCATACCTTTTGATTTAGAGTGATAGTGACACGAATCCAACGCGCACGTTAAGCTAGCTCAATTTTTATATTGTGATAAAATTTAACACCAAAATAACAACGACAAAACCTCTAAGTAATCCAATCTATCCCAAACTTCGTGATGCTATGCATTATGCTTTATTTGTAAACTTTTGCTCAAAGAGCTGCAATGATCAGTTTAGAATGATCAATTTAACTAGCCAATAAACTTGAATTGTCCGCACTAAATCGACAATAACCTTTGATTTAGAGTTCAGAAATACACGATTCCAATGCCCACGTTAAACTAGCTCAATTTTCTTTATTGTGATGAAATTTAAGAACGAAATCGCTACGACAAAATATCCAAATAATCCAATCTATCCCAAACTGCGTGATGCCATGCATTATGCTTCATTTGTAAACGTTTGCTCAATGAGCACCAATGATCAATTTAGAATGATCGATTTAACTAGGTGATAAACATGACATGTCCGCACTAAATCATCCGTAACTTTTTATTTAGAGTTCAGACTGACATGGAATCCAAAGCCAAGTTAATCTAGCTCAATTTTCTATATTGTGATAAAATTATGCGCCCAAATAGCTATGAAAAAACATTTAAGTAATCCAATATATCACAAACTACGTAATGCCATGCATTATGGTTTATTTGTAAACCTTTGCCCAATGAGCACCAATGATGAGTTGATCAATTAAACTAGCCGATAAACTTTATATGTCCTCACTAAATCTTCTGTAACTTTTGAATTAGAGTTCAAAATGACGAGAATCCAGCGCCCACTTTAGGCTAGCTCAATATTCTATATTATGACAAAATTTAAGACCGAAATAGAAACAACAAAGCTTCCAAATAATTCAATCTATTCCAAACTGCGTGATGCCATACATAATGCTGATCAACTTGACATGTACGCACGAAATCATCCATAACTTTTGATTTAGAGTAATAATGACATGAATTCAATGCCCACGTTAAGTTAGCTCAATTTTATATTGTGATAAAATTTAACACCGAAATAGCTATGACAACACCTCTAAGTAATCCAATATATCCCAAACTGCGTGATGCTATGCATTATGCTTTATTTGTAAACTTTTGCTCAATGATCAGTTTAGAATGATCAATTTAACTAGCCAATAAACTTGAATTGTCCGCACTAAATCGCCAGTAACCTTTGATTTTGAGTTCAGAAATGCACGATTCTAATGCCCACGTTAAACTAGCTCAATTTTCTATATTGTGATGAAATTTAAGAACGAAATCGCTACGACAAAATATCCAAATAATCCAATCTATCCCAAACTGCGTGATGCCATGAATTATGCTTCATTTGTAAACGTTTCCTCAATGAGCACCAATGATCAATTTAGAATGATCGATTTAACTAGGTGATAAACTTGACATGTCCCCACTAAATCATCCGTAACTTTTTATTTAGAGTTCAGACTGACATGAATCGAAAGCCAGGTTAATCTAGCTCAATTTTCTATATTGTGATAAAATTATGCGCCCAAATAGCTATGAAAAAACATTTAAGTAATCCAATATATCCCAAACTACGTAATGCCATGCATTATGGTTTATTTGTAAACCTTTGCTCAATGAGCACCAATGATGAGTTTAAAATGATCAATTTAACTAGCCGATAAACTTTATATGTCCGCACTAAATCTTCTGTAACTTTTGAATTAGAGTTCAAAATGACGAGAATCCAGCGCCCACTTTAGCCTAGCTCAATATTCTATATTATGACAAAATTTAAGACCGGAATAGAAACGACAAAGCTTCCAAATAATTCAATCTATTCCAAACTGTGTGATGCCATACATCATGCTGATCAACTTGACATGTACACACGAATGACACGAATCCAATGCCCACGTTAAGTTAGCTCAATTTTTATATTGTGATAAAATTTAAAACCGAAATAGCTACGACAACACCTCGAAGTAATCCAATATATCCCAAATTGCGTGATGCCATGTATTATGCTTTATTTGTAAAACTTTGCTCAATGAGCATTAATGATCAGTTTAGAATGATCAGTTTAACTAGCCAATAAGCTTGACTTGTCCGCACTAAATCGTCTATAACTTTTGATTTAGAGTTCGGAATGACACAATTCCAACGCCCACGTTAAACTAGCCCAATTTTCTATATTGTGGTGAAATTTAAGAACGAAATAGCTATGAAAAAACATCCAAATAATCCAATCTATCCCAAACTGCATAATGCCATGCCTAATGCTTCAGTTGTAAACGTTTGCTCAATGAGCTACAATGATCAATTTAGAATGATCGATTTAACTAGGTGATAAACTTGACATGTCCACACTAAATCGTCCGTAACTTTTGATTAGAGTTCAA
This sequence comes from Pugionium dolabratum, assembly GCA_018901945.1. Taxonomy (NCBI): domain Eukaryota; kingdom Viridiplantae; phylum Streptophyta; class Magnoliopsida; order Brassicales; family Brassicaceae; genus Pugionium; species Pugionium dolabratum. The sequence goes on from JAEVFF010001863.1 coordinate 44,224, forward strand.
AATGACATGAATCCAACGCCCACGTTAAGCTAGCTCAATTTTCTACATTGTTACAACATTTAAGACTCAAAGAGCTACCACATAGCCTTCAAGTAATCCAATATATCAGAAACTGCGTGATGTCATGCATTATGTTTCATTTATAAGCCTTTACTCAAGAAGCACTAATGATCAGTTTAGAATGATCACTTTAACTGGCCAATAACAGTGACATGTCCGCACTAAATCGTCCTTAACTTTTTATTTGGAGTTCAAAATTACACGAACCCAACGCCCACGTTAAGGTAGCTCAATATTCTATATTGTGATAAAATTTAACACCGAAATGATACGAATCCAATGCCCACGTTAAGTTAGCTCAATTTTTATATTGTGATAAAATTTAACACCGAAATAGCTACGACAACACCTCTAAGTAATCCAATATATCCCAAATTGCGTGATGCCATGCATTATGCTTTATTTGTAAAACTTTGCTCATTGAGCATTAATGATCAGTTTAGAATGATCAATTTAACTAGCCAATAAACTTGACTTGTCCGCACTAAATCGTCTATAACTTTTGATTTAGAGTTCGGAATGACACAATTCCAACGCCCACATTAAACTAGCCCAATTTTCTATATTGTGATGAAATTTAAGAACGAAATAGCTATGAAAAAACATCCAAATAATCCAATATATCCCAAATTGCGTAATGCCATGCCTAATGCTTCAGTTGTAAACGTTTGCTCAATGAGCTACAATGATCAATTTAGAATGATCGATTTAACTAGGTGATAAACTTGACATGTCCACACTAAATCGTCCGTAACTTTTGAATAGAGTTCAAAATGACATGAATCCAACGCCCACGTTAAGCTAGCTCAATTTTCTACATTGTTACAACATTTAAGACTCAAAGAGCTACCACATAGCCTTCAAGTAATCCAATATATCAGAAACTGCGTGATGTCATGCATTATGTTTCATTTATAAGCCTTTACTCAAGAAGCACTAATGATCAGTTTAGAATGATCACTTTAACTGGCCAATAACAGCGACATGTCCGCACTAAATCGTCCTTAACTTTTTATTTGGAGTTCAAAATTACACGAACCCAACGCCCACGTTAAGGTAGCTCAATATTCTATATTGTGATAAAATTTAACACCGAAATGACACGAATCCAATGCCCACGTTAAGTTAGCTCAATTTTTATATTGTGATAAAATTTAACACCGAAATAGCTACGACAACACCTCAAAGTAATCCAATATATCCCAAATTGCGTGATGCCATGCATTATGCTTTATTTGTAAAACTTTGCTCATTGAGCATTAATGATCAGTTTAGAATGATCAATTTAACTAGCCAATAAACTTGACTTGTCCGCACTAAATCGTCTATAACTTTTGATTTAGAGTTCGGAATGACACAATTCCAACGCCCACATTAAACTAGCCCAATTTTCTATATTGTGATGAAATTTAAGAACGAAATAGCTATGAAAAAACATCCAAATAATCCAATCTATCCCAAATTGCGTAATGCCATGCCTAATGCTTCAGTTGTAAACGTTTGCTCAATGAGCTACAATGATCAATTTAGAATGATCGATTTAACTAGGTGATAAACTTGACATGTCCACACTAAATCGTCCGTAACTTTTGATTAGAGTTCAAAATGACATGAATCCAACGCCCACGTTAAGCTAGCTCAATTTTCTACATTGTTACAACATTTAAGACTCAAAGAGCTACCACAAAGCCTTCAAGTAATCCAATATATCATAAACTGCGTGATGTCATGCATTATGTTTCATTTATAAGCCTTTACTCAAGAAGCACTATTGATCAGTTTAGAATGATCACTTTAACTGGCCAATAACAGCGACATGTCCGGACTAAATCGTCCTTAACTTTTTATTTGGAGTTCAAAATTACACGAACCAAACGCCCACGTTAAGGTAGCTCAATATTCTATATTGTGATAAAATTTAACACCGAAATGACACGAATCCAATGCCCACGTTAAGTTAGCTCAATTTTTATATTGTGATAAAATTTAACACCGAAATAGCTACGACAACACCTCAAAGTAATCCAATATATCCCAAATTGCGTGATGCCATGCATTATGCTTTATTTGTAAAACTTTGCTCATTGAGCATTAATGATCAGTTTAGAATGATCAATTTAACTGGCCAATAAACTTGACTTGTCCACACTAAATCGTCTATAACTTTTGATTTAGAGTTCCGATTGACACAATTCCAACGCCCACGTTAAACTAGCCCAATTTTCTATATTGTGATGAAATTTAGGAACGAAATAGCTATGAAAAAACATCCAAATAATCCAATCTATCCCAAATTGCGTAATGCCATGCCTAATGCTTCAGTTGTAAACGTTTGCTCAATGAGCTACAATGATCAATTTAGAATGATCGATTTAACTAGGTGATAAACTTGACATGTCCACACTAAATCGTCCGTAACTTTTGAATAGAGTTCAAAATGACATGAATCCAACGCCCACGTTAAGCTAGCTCAATTTTCTACATTGTTACAACATTTAAGACTCAAAGAGCTACCACATAGCCTTCAAGTAATCCAATATATCAGAAACTGCGTGATGTCATGCATTATGTTTCATTTATAAGCCTTTACTCAAGAAGCACTAATGATCAGTTTAGAATGATCACTTTAACTGGCCAATAACAGCGACATGTCCGCACTAAATCGTCCTTAACTTTTTATTTGGAGTTCAAAATTACACGAACCCAACGCCCACGTTAAGGTAGCTCAATATTCTATATTGTGATAAAATTTAACACCGAAATGACACGAATCCAATGCCCACGTTAAGTTAGCTCAATTTTTATATTGTGATAAAATTTAACACCGAAATAGCTACGACAACACCTCTAAGTAATCCAATATATCCCAAATTGCGTGATGCCATGCATTATGCTTTATTTGTAAAACTTTGCTCATTGAGCATTAATGATCAGTTTAGAATGATCCATTTAACTAGCCAATAAACTTGACTTGTCCGCACTAAATCGTCTATAACTTTTGATTTAGAGTTCGGAATGACACAATTCCAACGCCCACGTTAAACTAGCCCAATTTTCTATATTGTGATGAAATTTAAGAACGAAATAGCTGATACGAGCATAGAAAGCACACAAAAGGAGAAGCTCATGGCTAGGAATGAACCAGTGGAACATGAAGAATCTCTTGCACTACCAGCTGGACCATTAACCCGAGCCAAAGCCAAGAAACTCAAAGAGGCAATCAGCCGCATGCTCAACAAGGAGAATGCACAACAAATTCACTTGAGCTTGAATGGAGAAGTGCCTAAAAGCACTCTGATTTTAGTACAAGCTCAAGAAAGCATACAAATGGGTATGTGATCCATTTGTACTCTTTTTCCCTTATCCAAGTTTTCTCCCATTGGGTTTTCTTGGTAAGGTTTTTAATGAGGCAAATGAATCACATTACAACCAGCCCAATTTGTTGTTTAAAATCAAAAGGAGTTCAATTCAAAATGCTCAAAATTGGCGTCATCAAAGGGGGGAAAAGTGTCTACATTCATAGTCAAAATAAAAGTTAATGAAGTCAAGGTCTTTGGTCAAGGTCTTTGGTCAAGGTCTTTGGTCAAGTCTTCTTGTAATTGTAACCAATTTAATGTTGTAGGCTCCTCATATTTACGTCCCCTTATAGTATAAATAGGGGCTTTCAGTTGTAAACTTGATCATTCAACTTTTCAAATAAAAACAGCTTCTTTTCTTAAGATTGAGAGTGATTCTCTTCTTAATCTGATTGTTGGTGTGTAATATCCTTCAGTCAACATTTAGTAGCCTTAGTGTGTAATATCCTTCAGTCAAGATTTAGTAGCCTTAGTGTGTAATATCTAAGCTACTATCTTAGGTAAATCGGTAGTCTTTCCGCATCTACTGTTTGACCCTTCAATCCACAACCTTTGAACATATTGAATTTCGATTCATTCTGTTGCAAAGCCTATCTCAACCGCATCCAGAAGTGCATTCCTTGGGAGGTTCGCATCTTTTGGTATCAGAGCACACTTCTGATCGGTTATCCCTATCACTGATCTCTATATCTCTTTATTTCCATCTATTTAGATTGCATATGCTTGTGTATCGATTTGCATCAGTTGATTAATCGAAAAAAACCTATTCATATAATTGCATTGTTGTTTTTATCCAATATTACATCAGTTTATAACATCAAAATCGACCCCAATCCATTGCATTTTCAGATAAGAAAATAACACACTCGCAACTCTTCATCTTCCATCGAAAATATTTTTTCAGAACAGATATTTTTAACACATTTGTTAAGTGTATTTGTAGCTATGTCAGGAGGAAATAAAACTTCAGAAGCACCAAACTTGTTAATGGAGGCTCTAGTAGCAGAAATGAAGAAAGTACTACAAGTAGAGCTGGAAGCCATTCATTTGCGGCTTGATGATGTTCAGAACAATAGTAACACTGAAGCAGGTCCAAGGAGAACCAGGAATCCCTTTAGACATGGCCATAATGAAGAAATAGAAGCCTACTATAGTCATGGCAGTGAAGGGAGTAGGAGAACCCAAAGGAGGCATAGGCGTGTAAGAGAAGAAAGGGTGACGCTTAATGACACCATAAGAGGTCTTAAACTTAAGATACCATCATTCTATGGCAAAAATGATCCAGACACTTACCTGGAATGGGAGAAGAAGATCGAGCTGGTGTTTGATTGTCAACACTATTCCGAGCTCAACAAGGTCCGCATAGCTGCTACTGAATTTTATGAGTATGCACTCAGCTGGTGGGATCAATTGGTGACTTCCAGAAGACGTAATGGTGAGTATCCAGTAGAAACATGGGCTGAGATGAAAGCCATAATGAGGAAAAGGTTTGTGCCCAGCCATTACCACCGTGAGCTTCACCAAAAGCTAAGGAGACTCAATCAAGGAAGCCGAAGTGTTGAGGATTATTACCAGGAGTTGGAAACCCTCATGATCAGGGCAGACATTTCAGAAGATAGAGAAGCTACTATGGCAAGATTTTTAGGAGGACTTAACCGTGACATTCAAGATAGAATGGAGCTGGAACATTATGTGGAGCTAGAGGAAATGTTGCACAAAGCTATACTGGTGGAACAGCAGCTAAAAAGAAAAAGTTATACTAGGCCAAGCTATGGAGCAGCTAACAATAAGCCTAGCTACCAAAGGGAAGGAAAACAGATTGCTAAAGTTGATTCCAAACCTTCAACAACCACTCAAGACGTCAAGGGCAAATCTGAAGCTACTACATCTACTAGAACAAGAGATGTGAAGTGTTTCAAATGCCAAGGAAGAGGGCATTATGCGAATGAATGCACCAACAAGAAGATCATGATTCTGTTGGATAATGGTGAAATAGAATCCGAGGAAGAAGAAGTCTTTTCTGATTCTTCAGAAGAGCATCTTGAACCTCCTATGGCAGGAGAATTATTGGTGACAAGAAGAACCCTAAGCGTACAAAATAAAACCAAAGAACATGAGCAAAGAGAGAACCTGTTTCACTCAAGATGCCACGTCCAAGGAAAGGTTTGCAGCATCATTATTGATGGAGGCAGCTGCACTATGTGGCTAGTGAAACTATGGTAAACAAGTTAGGTCTAGAAGTGTTCAAGCACCCAAAGCCGTATAAGCTGCAATGGCTTAATGAGTGTGGCGAAATGAAGGTAAGCAGCCAAGTCAAGGTACCTATAACCATTGGAAAGTACCAAGATGAGATCCTTTGTGATGTTTTACCAATGGAGGCTGGCCACATTCTGCTTGGAAGACCATGGCAATTTGATCGAAAGGTCATTCATGATGGTTACACCAACCAACACTCATTTGAACACAAAGGTAAGAGAATCACACTTGTTCCTATGACACCACAGGAGGTGTACCAAGATCAGCTTGTGTTGGAGCAAAGGAAAATAGCTGGAAATTCAAAGGAAACCATAAGCACCAAAAGTGACAGAGGCTGTGAGAACAAGAACAAGAAGCACTCAAGTTTCTTTGTGAGAACTGGTGGAGTTAAGAAGGCTCTCTTATCACAACAACCTGTTCTTTTGTTTATCTATAAGGAAGCTCTCATGAGCTTAATTAACATTGCACCGGTATTACCGAGTGAAGTGACTTCTATTTTGCAGGATTATGAAGATTCTTTCCAGAAGACAATCCAAAGGGGCTACCACCCATCAGAGGCATTGAACATCAGATTGATTTTGTACCTGGAGCCTCACTACCAAATAGACCAGCTTATAGAACCAACCCCGTTGAGACTAAGGAGCTGCAAAGGCAAGTTAATGAGCTAATGGAGAAGGGCTACATCAGGGAGAGCATGAGTCCTTGTGCTGTGCCAGTTCTACTTGTGCCAAAGAAAGATGGCAGCTGGCGCATGTGTGTTGATTGTAGAGCAATCAACAACATTACGGTAAAGTATCGCCATCCAATCCCTAGGTTAGATGACATGCTTGATGAATTGCATGGTTCCAGAATCTTTTCTAAGATAGATCTTAAGAGTGAGTACCATCAAATACGCATGAAGGAAGGGGATGAATGGAAAACTGCATTAAAAACTAAGCATGGATTATATGAATGGTTAGTCATGCCATTTAGGTTAACAAATGCACCTAGTACTTTCATGAGGTTGATGAATCATGTTCTTAGAGCTTTCATAGGAGTCTTTGTTGTAGTATACTTTGATGACATCTTAATCTACAGCAAGAATCTAGAAGAGCATGCTAGTCATTTGACATTGGTTCTAAGCGTTCTTAGAAAAGAAAAACGATATGCCAATCTTAAGAAATGCACTTTTTGTACAGATAACATTGTGTTCCTAGGCTTTGTTATAAGTGCAGATGGTATTAAGTTTGATGAGGAGAAGGTCAAAGCTATTAAGGAATGGCCAAGTCCAAAAACAGTAGGAGAAGTGAGAAGTTTCCATGAGCTAGCTGGCTTCTATAGACGCTTTGTCAAGGATTTTAGCACTATTGCTGCCCCACTTACGGAAGTAATCAAGAAAGACGTAGGATTCAAATGGGGACAAGCTCAAGAAAGCTCATTCCAAGCTTTGAAAGAAAAGCTTACACATGCACCTCTTCTATCTTTACCTGATTTTCTTAAAACCTTTGAGATAGAATGTGATGCTTCTGGTATAGGTATTGGAGCTGTTTTGATGCAGGATAAGAAACCTATAGCCTATTTCAGTGAGAAGCTTGGAGGAGCCACCCTCAACTATCCAACCTACGACAAGGAATTGTACGCCTTGGTCCGTGCTTTGCAAACTTGGCAACACTACTTGTGGCCTAAGGAGTTCGTGATTCACACTGATCATGAGTCACTCAAGCACTTAAAGGGCCAACAGAAGCTGAACAAAAGGCATGCACGGTGGGTTGAGTTCATAGAAACATTTCCGTATGTCATTAAATACAAACAAGGTAAAGAGAATGTTGTGGCAGATGCATTGTCACGGAGGTATGCCTTACTCTCTACTCTTGATGCTAAGTTGTTAGGTTTGAACAACTTAAAGAGCTATATGAAACTGATCCTGAATTTAAAGATGTATACATTGCTAGCAAAAAGTTCACTTCAGGAAAATACTATCGGCATGATGGATACCTATTTTATAATAATAGATTATATGTGCCTAACTGTTCCATTCGAGACTTGCTAGTTAGGGAAGCTCATGGAGGAGGACTGATGGGGCATTATAGAGTTGCCAAAACCCTTAAAGTAATGCAAGATCATTTCCATTGGCCACACATGAAGAGAGACGTAGAAAGAATCTGTGCAAGGTGTGCCACATGCAAACAGGCTAAGTCTGAGGTTCAACCCCACGGTTTGTACACTCCTTTACCCATTCCTACTCATCCATGGATTGACATATCAATGAACTTTGTGGTTGGTTTGCCTAGAACTAAGACAGGAAAGGATTCTATCTTTGTTGTGGTTGATAGATTCTCTAAGATGGCTCATTTTATAGCATGTCACAAGACTGATGATGCATTGCATATAGCCAATCTGTTCTTTAAAGAGGTAGTTCGCTTACATGGAATGCCTAGGACCATAGTTTCTGATAGAGACACTAAGTTCTTGAGTTACTTTTGGAAAACTCTTTGGTCTAAGTTAGGAACTAAGTTGGTATTCTCTACAACATGTCACCCACAAACGGATGGTCAAACTGAAGTAGTTAATAGAACCTTGTCTACTTTATTGCGTGCATTAATCAAACGAAATCTTAGAACATGGGAAGAATGTTTACCACATGCTGAATTTGCATATAACCATTCTGTACATTCTGCTTCTAAGTATTCTCCTTTTCAAATTGTGTATGGTTTCAATCCTTTATCTCCTTTGGATCTAACCCCTTTGCCTTTAAGTGAAAGAGCTAGTATTGATGGAAAAAGAAAAGCTGAGATTGTTAAACAGATCCATGAGAATGCAAGGAAGAATATTGAGGCCAGAACCCAACAATATGCAAGAAAGGCCAACAAAGGAAGACGTGAAATGGTATTTGAGGTGGGAGACCTCGTGTGGGTTCACTTGAGGAAAGAAAGATTTCCAGCTGAAAGAAAATCCAAACTTATGCCCAGAATTGATGGACCTTTCAAGATAGTTCAGAAGATCAGCAACAACGCCTACCAAATTGATCTTCAAGGTAAGTACAATGTGAGTTCAAGCTTCAATGTTTATGATCTTGTGCCTTTCATTGCAGATGAACCAGATTTGAGGTCAAATCCTTTTCAAGAGGAGGGAGATGATACGAGCATGGAAAGCACACAAAAGGAGAAGCTCATGGCTAGGAATTAACCAGTGGAACATGAGAATCTCTTGCACTACCACCTGGACCATTAACCCGAGCCAAAGCCAAGAAACTCAAAGAGGCAATCAGTCGCATGCTCAACAAGGAGAATGCACAACAAATTCACTTGAGCTTGAATGGAGAAGTGCCTAAAAGCACTCTGAGTTTAGTACAAGCTCAAGACAGCATACAAATGGGTATGTGATCCATTTGTACTCTTTTTCCCTTATCCAAGTTTTCTCCCATTGGGTATTCTTGGTAAGGTTTTTAATGAGGCAAACGAATCACATTACAACCAGCCCAATTTGTTGTTTAAAATCAAAAGGAGTTCAGTTAAAAATGCTCAAAATTGGCGTCATCAAAGGGGGGGAAAAGTGTCTACATTCATAGTCAAAATAAGAGTTAATGAAGTCAAGGTCTTTGGTCAAGGTCTTTGGTCAAGGTCTTTGGTCAAGGTCTTTGGTCAAGTCTTCCCTTGTAATTGTAACCAATTTAATGTTGTAGGCTCCTCATATTTACGTCCCCATATAGTATAAATAGGGGCTTTCAGTTGTAAACTTCATCATTCAACTTTTCAAATAAAAACAGCTTTTTTTCTTAAGTTTGAGAGTGATTCTCTTCTTAATCTGATTGATGGTGTGTAATATCCTTCAGTCAACATTTAGTAGCCTTAGTGTGTAATATCTAAGCTACTATCTTAGGTAAATCAGTAGTCTTTCCGCAACTACTGTGTGACCCTTCAATCCACAACCTTTGAACAGATTGAATTTCGATTCATTCTGTTGCAAAGCCTATCTCAACTGCATCCAGAAGTGCATTCCTTGGGAGGTTCGCATCACAACTGATCACAAGAGCGGCAAGAAATTTCGTTTCCGATATCACTGTGATCGGTTAACAATGATCATTTTAACTAGTCGGTGAACTTGACACGTCCACACTAAATCGCCCATAACTTTTAATTTAGAGCTCACAATGACATGAATCTAACGCCCACATTCAGCTAACCTAATTTTTTATATTATGACCAGCTTTCAGACTAAAATAGATACGGAAAAGTCTCCGTTTAATCGTATCTTTCACATACTGTGTAATACCATCCATTTTGCTTCATTGATAAAACTTCGCCCAAACAACCGGAATTTTGAATCTCATATGTGAGTGTCATATTGTTTACCATAAAATGAAACTAACTCCATTTTCAATTATGTATCCAAAGTTTAACTATTATTTGAAGAATGTCCATCTGTTACAATCTATTCCAAAACGCGTTTTCTTCTCCCTTCAAGTTGTATTCAACTCATGTTGGTTTTGCCGGTCGCAAAAACCAATATGAACGCATATAGGTCAATAAAAGAAACATATACAGTAGGAATACTATAACGCAACTTGATCTAAGAGATAACAAGGCTACAAATATAACAGAAAACAATGAATTGAAAGATACACAAGAACTTGAAAACAAAAGACTCGATGCTAATTAAACACCTACCGGGTGCAAAATATATACGATCTATAGATATCTGGTGATCAAGTATAATGTAGCATGAAGTACATCATAAATAGAGGAATCTAAAGACACCAATCAGTAAAACAACATGGATCAATCAACATATTTTCATAACAGAAAATGGAAAACCTAAACGCAAACCTACGTACACATGTTCAAAAAACAAACGAACATGAAGTTAGATACATAATGATAACATAAAAAAATAGAATGGGATTAATAAGAATTCGGCTCTAAATGGATAGAAACATTGAAATTTTCATCCCGAAGGAACATTAACGTTTTATTTATTACAATAACATATAAATAGAAAAATAAATTCAAATTTTTAAAAATTTTGGAGTTACGTTCTTTGTTGATATTGGATTGACTCAAACCAAAAACATCAAATTTTCATAAAATTTGATCAAACAAATCATGATGGACTAACTCGACTGATCACAAGAGTGGCAAGAAATTTCGTTTCTGATATCACTGTGATCAGTTAACAATGATCATTTTAACTAGTCGGTGAACTTGACATGTCTACACTAAATCGCCCATAACTTTTAATTTAGAGCTCAGAATGACATGAATACAATGCCCACATTCACCTAACCGAATTTTCTATATTATGACCAGCTTTCAGACTAAAATAGATACGGAAAAGTCTCTGTTTAATCATATCTTTAACATACTTTGTAATGCCATGCATTTTGCTTCATTGATAAAACTTCACCCAAACGACCGGAATTTTGAATCTCATATGTGAGTGTCATATTGTTCACCATAAAATGAAACTAACTCCATTTTCAATTATGTATCCAAATTTTAACTATTATTTGAAAAGTGTCCATCCGTTACAATCTATTCCAAAAGGCGTTTTCTTCTCCGTTCAAGTTGTATTCAACTCATGTGGGTTTTGCCCGTCGCAAAAACCAATATGAACGCATATAGGTCAATAAAAGAAACATATACAGTAGGAATACTATAACGCAACTTGATCTAAAGATAACAAGGCTACAAATGCAACAGAAAACAATGAATTAAAAGATACACAAGAACTTGAAAACAAAAGACTCGATGCTAATAAAACACCTACCGGGTGTAAAATATATACAATCTATAGATATCTGGTGATCAAGTATAATGTAGCATGAAGTACATCATAAATAGAGGAATTTAAAGACACCAATTAGTAAAACAGCGTGGATCAATCAACATATTTTCATAACATAAAAATGGAAAACCTAAACGCAAGCCTACGTACACATGTTCAAAAACAAAGAAGAAACATGAAGTTAGATACATAATGATAACATAAAAAAAGAATGGGATAAATAAGAATTTGGCTCTTAATGGATAAAAACATTGAAATTTTCATCTCAAAGGAACATTAACGTTTTATTTATTACAATCACATAGAAACAGAAAAATAAGTTCAAATTTTTAAAACTTTTGAAGTTACGTTCTTTGTTGATATTGTATTGACTCAAACCAAAAACATCAAATTTTCAGAAAATTTGATCAAACAAATCATGATGGACTAACTCTACTGATCACAAGAGCGGCAAGAAATTTCGTTTATGATATCACTATGATCGGTTAACAATGATCATTTTAACTTGTCGGTGAACTTGACACGTCCACACTAAATCGCCCATAACTTTTGATTTAGAGCTCAGAATGACAAGAATCCAACGCCCACATTCAGCTAAACTAATTTTCTATATTATGACCAGCTTTCATGCAAAATAGATACGGAAATGTCTCCGTTTAATCATATCTTTCACATACTGTGTAATGCCATGCATTTTGCTTCATTGATAAAACTTCACCCAAACGACCGGAATTTTGAATCTCATATGTGAGTGTCATATTGTGAAAGAATATTTAGATTAGAGAGGAGAAATGTGAAGAATTGAACCCAAAAACCCAAAGAAAAGCATGAGAAGATGAGAAATGTCTTAAACTTCTAGAGAATAATCTCCTAAGAGTTCTTAATCATACATTGAGTATTTACAGCCTTTTTATAGAGGATTTACAATGTGAACACAAAAGAAAACGAATTCAAACTTGTGGATGAGTTTGAATAGAGGAGGAGCTTGTCAACAACCAATGAGAAGAGAGGGGAAGAGCTGCAGACTGTCTCATGAACGTTTGGTGTGGTTACCAAGGCTGTGTGAAGCAGGCATGACTGTTTGGTGTGGTTAACAAGACTGTGTGTGAAAGAATATTGAGATTAGAGAGGAGAAATGTGAAGAATTGAATCTGGAAACTCAAAGAGAAGTATGAGAAAATGAGAAATGTCTTAGACTTATGGAGAAGAATCTCCTAAGAGTTCTATCATACATTGAGTCTTTACAGCCCTTTTATAGAGGATTTACAATGTGAACACAAAGGAAAACGAATTCAAACTTGTGGATGAGCTTGAATAGAGGAGGAGCTTGTCAACAACCAATGAGAAGAGAGGGGAAGACCTGCAAACTGTCTTATGAACGTTTGGTGTGCTTACCAAGGTTGTGTGCAGCAGGCATGACTGTTTGGTGTGGTTACCAAGACTGTGTGCAGCATGGACATGTCCTTTTCACCTTGATTCTTCTCCCAAGGCAGCTATTTAACCATTTTAACCATGTGGTTAATAATAACTCTCTCCTTTTTTCTTTTCCCTTGTTATTCAAACTAAATTTTCGTGCTCACACTTGCCTTGTAGGTCAAGATAGGTCTTATTTGATTTTCCTATGTCAATACTCCCCCTCAAGCTAAATACTTTGGAATCACCCTAAAATCTTAAGCTTGGGAACCCAAGGCAACACCTCATTAAAAACCTTATTAAGGAAAACCACTTGGGACAAAACCTTAATAAGGAAAAAAGAGTGTGTTGCTCTTGGATTAGGAGACCTTTGATCATGGATGTGATAAATCAACAAGCCCAAGTTTGCTAAAGATGTTCTTACAAACTTTGAGACTTGCTGCCTTTGTGAAGATGTCAGCTAGTTGGTCTTCACTCCTTGTATAACATGGCAGAATGGTTCCATCTTGAACTTTCTCCCTAACCTTATGGCAATCGATCTCTATGTGCTTGGTCCTCTCGTGAAACACTGAGTTTGAAGCTATGTGAATGGCTGCCTGATTATCACAATGGAAGGTGATTGGCCCTGGTTGTTCAATACCGAAGTTTTTCAAGAGCGCTTTGATCCAAGTTACTTCACTTGTCAGCTTCCTCATAGCCCTATATTCTGCTTCAACACTAGAACATGATACCACCTTCTGCTTCTTAGTCTTCCAAGTGACTAAGTTCCCACCAATGAAGGTGCAATACCCAGTGGTTGATTTCCTATCCACCCTATCACCAGCCCAATCCGCATCACAATGCCCGACAATCTCAGTGTTCCCATTCTTGCCCATCCATATGCTTTGACCAAGAGATCCTTTGATGTATCTAAGGATCCTTTCTACCATGCTCCAATGATATACAGTAGGTTTTTGAATATGTTGACTCACTTGATTCACAGCAAAACACAAGTCTGGTCGTGTGAGGGTGAGGTAGATCAGCTTCCCAACTAGTCTTCTATACTGAGAAACATCTTTAAATAACTCATCAGCTTTCTCCCCCTTTCCGTTGACCTTGTAGCCATCTTTAAGAGGAGTTTTGGCCGGTTTAGCCCCAAGCTTTCCCGTGTCTGTCAACAAATCAAGAGCATACTTTCTTTGGGATAGAAAGAGCCCTTCCTGAGACCGACACACTTCAATACCCAAGAAGTACTTCAACTCTCCAAGATCCTTGATGTCAAATGATCTGTTTAAGAAGGCCTTTGTGGACTGAATTCCTTCCTTATCATCTCCTGTGATGATAAGGTCATCCACATAAACCAAAACCGCCACGATTCCTTTGGGGTTTTGACGAGTGAACAAAGTATGATCTGAATGGGATTTCCTAAACCCATTATCAGTAAGTGTGGAGCTTAATTTGTGATACCAGGCCCTTGGTGACTGCTTCAACCCATATATTGCCTTCCTAAGTCTTAGAACCTGTCCCTCTTTGCAAAAATCTTCAAGGCCTGGTGGTGGAGTCATATACACTTCCTCTTCAAGTTCTCCTTGTAGGAATGCGTTCTTGACATCCATTTGCCATAAGTCCCAAGTCAGATTCGTAGCTAGTGAAAGAACAACCCTTACAATGTGTAGCTTAGCCACCGGTGCAAATGTATCAGTATAGTCCTCTCCATATGTCTGAGTGAAACCTCTTGCAACTAGACGTGCCTTGTACCTTTCTATGTCCCCATTGCTCTTATACTTGATGGTGAACACCCACTTGGAACTCACAGCCTTCTTGCCTTTGGGAAGTTCTTGTATATCCCATGTATGATTCCTTTCCATAGCTCCCTTCTCATCTCTTACTGCATCTAACCATTCTTTCTTGCTCTTAGCTTCTTCATAAGTCCTTGGAATCTGACTTTGTTCAATCTTTCCAAGGAATGCTTGATGACTAGATGGCAAGAGGTCAAGGGAACAAACAGCTTGTATGGGATGAGCCACGGCCTGGTTGTTGTAGAAGACCCTAGTGTTTACCCAATTGGATGGGTCTTTCCTAAGTCTAGTACTCCTCCTTAGTCTGAACAGGTGGTGCAGCCTCCTCTACAACCGTTTCCTCTTCCATTTGGTGAATAGGTTCCTCTATACCCACTTCCAAGTCGACTTGTTCTTGGTTTTGGGCAGTAGCTTCTTCTTCGATTGGAGTTGGTTCTTGAGTTACCACCCCTTGTTCATTCTCTTGGGTATCTTGTGAACTACTTGAGATTCTTGCTTCTTCGTGTCTTGAATCTTTTGGCACATCATTTCCCAAATGATTCAAGAGAAACCTCAAACTCGTAGCCAAATCAGAAGGTGACCTTGAGAGATCCTTCAATCCTTCCCAATCTTTCTGATCATAATAGCTTCGTTCTTCTATGAACTTGACATCTCTAGACACATATGTCCTGTTGTTGCTCGGATCATAGCACTTATAACCCTTTTGTGTTGTCGAATATCCAAGGAACATACACTTGATGCTCTTTGCCTCCAACTTGTTTCTTAGATCACCTGGAACATACACAAAGCACACACACCCAAATACACGTAAATGATCAATGGAAGGTTTAGTTTTATTGAGTACCTCAAATGGGGATATATCTTGCAAGACTTTGGTTGGAATCCGATTGATGAGGTAGCAAGCAACCAAGACTGCATCTCCCCAAAAACTTTTAGGAACATTGGTATGAAACATCATGGATCTTGCTACTTCCATTAAGTGTCGGTTCTTCTTTTCAGCAACTCCATTTTGTTGTGGTGTGTGTGGACAGCTAGTTTGATGTAGTATTCCATGTTTGTTTAAGTGAGCTTTGAATCTTTGACTTGTGTATTCCCCTCCATTATCTGATCTTAACACTTTGATCTTGGCATTGAATTGATTATTAACATAATTATGAAAGTTTATAAATGCCTCATAAACCCTATCTTTAGATGGAAGTAATGTAACCCATGTATATTTCGATTTCTCATCTATAAAGGTCACAAAGTATTTATTCCTATCTCTAGACATGCAAGGTGAGGTCCAAACATTGGAATGTACTAAATCAAAGCAATGCTCATAAATTGTAAACGATTTAGGGAAAACAACATGACAATGTTTGCCAAGGATACAAGACTCACAAACTGAGTGATCATAAGCAACATTAGGCATTATTAAGCTTAAAGCACGAGCATGAGGATGTTCTAATCTAGCATGCCATAAGAAATCTTTATTAGCAAAAACACAGGATTTGAAAGTTAAGGAATCCGAATTGCTTGGAGGAGTATCCTCAAGAACAAATAGCTCATCTTGAGTCCCACCACTTCCAAGTATCTTACCACTCTTAATATCCCGAAAGTAAACATTGTTAGGCCCAAAAGTAACATTGCAATTCAGGTCTTTAGTAGCCCTTTTGACTGAAACTAGATTAGACTTAAACTTAGGTACAAAGAAAGCATTACTTTCTTTGTGAAATAGTCTTAATTTTCCGGTTCCTTCAATTGGAATACCCTTACTATCAGCTATAGTTACTTGTCCTAGACATAGTTCAATGTTCTTTAACAACCTATGGCTAATCATATGGTGAGAAGCACCCGAATCCACTACCAACTTATGATCCGGTTTATCAAGCAATTTATGGGAGTAGAGTGTGATACCGGAGAGTTTTAAGGCATAGGCCTTAATGAGATCCTCCAAGTCACTTTTCTTAACATACTCCATGGATACATTCATAGCTAGCTCCCCTCCTTGGTTGGATGAACTTGCCGGTTCAGTCACAACCTTTTGAGTGTTAGCTTCTGAATTCTTGAACCGGTTTGGCTTGAGATAAGGATGAAGTATCCAGCACTTGTCATTGATGTGGCCATTCCTCTTACAATGTTCACACATCACACTCTTCCTATCCTCTTGCTTAAACACGCTCTTGTTGGCCATGACTAGTTCTCCTTTTCCACCAAACAAACCAATGTTGCCTTGCTCCTTTTGAATCCGTGAGCACACCTCTTCGAAATCAGGGAGTTTTGGCTCTCTCAGGATGGACTTAATCACATCCTTAAAGGCTGGATTTAGGTTGAGAAGGAGCCCAAATATCTTGTCTTGTTCCTTCCTTTAATTAAGCACCTTTGGATCCATAGAACTTGGTCTCAACATGTCAAGCTCGGACCATGTTGACTGGAACTTGCCTAGGAACTTTGTGAACTCCATATCCTCTTGGTGTAGATCATTGAGAGCCTTCTTAACCTCATACACACGGCTGAGGTTTGGAACATCCCCATACACCCTCTTGAGAGTCTCCCAAAGAGACTTGGCGGTTTCACAATGTGAATAAGCTTCAAGAATGGATGGGTCCAATGAATTTTGGAGGAATCCAAGGACAGATTGATCTTCTTGGAACCACCTTGCTTCTTCTTTTCTTGTTGCCTCATCTTTCTTCCCTTTTGGATCGTCTATAGATGGAGTATTATCCTCCAAGATGTGATTCCAAAGTCCTTTGCCACAAATGGCTGTCTTGATGGTTCTTGACCATAATATGTAGTTCAAGCCTTTGAGAACTACTGGTATCACCATAGGGTTCAGGCTGGAACTTATTTGAACTGTATCCTCCATTGTTAGGCTTTGAAGAGCTCAAAGGAGGCATCTTTTATGGTTGAATAAAACCGTGAGTTTTTAGTTTAAAGGCTGAGAGATTTGAGTAGAAAAGATAAGAGAATGATTTTATGCTCTGATACCATGAAAGAATATTGAGATTAGAGACGAAAAATATGAAGAATTGAACCCAGAAACCCAAAGAAAAGCATGAGAAGATGAGAAATGTCTTAGACTTCTGGAGAATAATCTCCTAAGAGTTCTTAATCATACATTGAGTCTTTACAGCCCTTTTATAGAGTATTGACAATGTGAACAAAAAAGAAAACAAATTCAAACTTGTGGATGAGCTTGAATAGAGGAGGAGCTTGTCAACAACCAATGAGAAGAGAGGGGAAGAGCTGCAGCCTGTATCATGAACGTTTGGTGTGGTTACCAAGGCTGTGTGCAGCAGGCATGACTGTTTGGTGTGGTTACCAAGATTGTGTGCAGCATGGACATGTCCTTTTCACCTTGATTCTTCTTCCAAGGCAGCTATTTAACCATTTTAACCATGTGGTTAATAATAACTCCCTCCTTTTTCTTTTCCCTTGTTATTCATAATGAATTTTCGTGCTCACACTTGCCTTGTATGTCAAGATAGGTCTTATTTGAATTTTGCTTCATTGATAAAACTTCACCCAAACGACCGAATTTTGAATCTCATATGTGAGTGTCATATTGTTCACCATAAAATGAAACTAACTCCATTTTCAATTATGCATCCAAAGTTTAACTATTATTTGGAAAATGTCCATCTGTTACAATCTATTCCAAAAGGCGTTTTCTTCTCCCTTCAAGTTGTATTCAACTCATGTGGGTTTTGTCGGTCGCAAAAACCAATATGAACGCATATTGGTCAATAAAAGAAACATATACAGTAGGAATACTATAACGCAACTTGATCTAAGAGATAACAAGGTAACAAATGTAAGAAAAAAAACAATGAATTGAAAGATACACAAGAACTTGAAAACAAAAGACTCGATGCTAATCAAACACCTACTGGGTGAAAAATATATAGATCTATAGATATCTGGTGATCAAGTATAATGTAGCATGAAGTACATCATAAATAGAGGAATCTAAAGACACCAATCAGTAAAACAACATGGATCAATCAACATATTTTCCCAACATAAAAATGGAAAACCTAAACGCAAGCGTACGTACACATGTTTAAAAACAAAGAAGAAACATGAAGTTAGATACATAATGATAACATAAAAAAAGTATGGGATTAGTAAGAATTCTGCTCTAAATGGATAGAAACATTGAAATTTTCATCCCGAAGGAACATTAACGTTTTATTTATTACAATAACATAGAAACAGAAAAATAAGTTCAAATTTTTAAAACTTTTTGAATTACGTTCTTTGTTGATATTGGATTGACTCAAACTAAAAACGTCAAATTTTCAGAAAATTTGATCAAACAAATCATGATGGACTAACTCGACTGATCACAAGAGCGGCAAGAAATTTCGTTTCTGATATCACGGTGATCGGTTAACAATGATCATTTTAACTAGTCGGTGAACTTGTCACGTCCACACTAAATCGCCAATAACTTTTGATATAGAGCTCAGAATAACAAGAATCCAACGCCCACATTCATCTAACCTAATTTTCTATATTATGACCAGCTTTCAGACTAAAATAGATATAGAAAAGTCTCCGTTTAATCATATCTTTCACATAATGTGTTCATGCATTTTGCTTCATTGATAAAACTTCACCCAAACGACCGGAATTTTGAATCTCATATGTGAGTGTCATATTGTTCACCATAAAATGAAAGTAACTCCATTTTCAATTATGTATCCAAAGTTTAACTATTATTTGAAAAGTGTCCATCCGTTACAATCTATTCCAAAAGGCGTTTTCTTCTCCCTTCAGGTTGTATTCAACTCATGTGGGTTTTGCCCGTCGCAAAAACCAATATGAACGCATATAGGTCAATAAAAGAAACATATACAGTAGGAATACTATAACGCAACTTGATCTAAGAGATAACAAGGTTACAAATGTAACAGAAAACAATGAGTTGAAAGATACACAAGAACTTGAAAACAAAAGACTCGATGTTAATCAAACACCTACCAGATGCAAAATATATACGATCTATAGATATCTGGTGATCAAGTATAATGTAGCATGAAGTACATCATAAATAGAGGAATCTAAAGACACCAATCATTAAAACAACATGGATCAATCAATATACTTTCATAACATAAAAATAGAAAACCTAAACGCAAGCCTACGTACACATGTTCAAAAACAAAGAAGAAACATGAAGTTAGATACATAATTATAACATAAAAAATATGGGATTAGTAAGAATTCGGCTCTAAATGGATAGAAACATTGAAATTTTCATCCCGAAGGAACATTAACGTTTTATTTCTTACAATAACATAGAAACAGAAAAATAAGTTCAAATTTTTTAAACTTTTGAAGTTACGTTCTTTGTTGATATTGGATTGACTCAACCAAATACATCAAATTTTCAGAAAATTTGATCAAACAAATCATGATGGACTAACTCGACTGATCACAAGGCGGCAAGAAATTTCGTTTCGGATATCACTGTGGTCTTTTAACAATGATCATTTTAAATAGTTGGTGAACTTGACACGACCACACTAAATCGCCCATAACTTTTGATTTAGAGCTCAGAATGACATGAATCTAACGCCCACATTCAGCTAACCTAATTTTCTATATTATTACTGATGAGGTCATCAGCCCAAACCCTGGCCAACTGCCCGGCCCGGCCGGCCCAAGGAACACAAAGGCGGCCAAATACGCGCAAAAGGATACATGGGTGTATCTTCATGAATCCAAGCTTAACCAAGAAGCGGCCAGCCAAGACCAAACCTGGCCTATAATCCTGACTCACAGAGGACACGCGGCGACATGCAGCTCACCCAAAACAAGGCCAGATCAAGTCATGTACCATACATCAAATTGGAGTTTTCGAAACTTACCATATTTGGAACTTTCCTTATATGAAAGTCTCCAAACGTTTCTTTGGCGACCGGGAGACTTTTTGGTACTTGTAGGAGTTTCCTTAAGCACTTCTAGAAGCTCAAACACGCCTTGGACCAGGCGGGTCGATCCGTGCCTTCAAATGAACCGATTGGAGCCGTTTATGGCAAGTGAGATGGCCAACTGGTTTAATCACTTGCAAACCAAAACATGGCGTCCAGGAGATATTATTAAGGCTCTAAGGAAGCCCAAAATAAACCTACCATGCACCAGCCACCAGAGGATCAGGCGAATCCCTTTCCTCCAAGACTTGCCATATATGGACCGAAGTGCTCTTAATGTGTTCAGATTGCAATATCTCTATTCCTTGCAAATTGGGCACGTATTGAAGACTTTCCAAAGCATCCAGGATGTACCTAGACACCTTACATTCGCCCCAAAGCTCTCAATATTCAAGCATATAAACTTTCCTTGTTGGCCAAACTAGACATTAATGGCCAACAGCCATATATTTTAAATATATGATTTCCTTTTCTCTTTTTTTAGGTTTAGGACCATTGCTAAGAGCACTATATAAGCTCAGCACGACCTCATTGTAAAGATAGACCACCATTGAAATTAAATTTGAATACAAAGTATTTTCTTCAAAGCCTTGTCTTTGAGTCTTGTTCTTGTTCTTTAGAAATAAAGTGTGCGATTCACTTCCTTTCTATTGAAGCCACGGCCAGGTTAGTTTGAGAAATTCAAACTCCCTTGGTTCACCTTTGATCGTGTGATTCGATCAAAACCCCCTTCTTTTAGTTCCCTTGCCCGCTTAAGCCAAGAGAGATTCTCGGTCTTGCGAGTCACGGCCGTACCGCTTGTGATATTGATATTCAATCTTACATCATTTGGTATCAGAGCTAAAAGCTCCTATCTCAGGTTGTGTTAATCCAACCTTTATCCTTTATTTTTTATGCTTTTTTTGCATTTTTCTTATTTACATCTTATCAAAAAAACCAAATAAAAATATTTGTTCTTATTCTTCATTTGCATTGTTTCTTGTTGTTTTTTTTGTTTGCTCTCATATAAATCTAAAACCAACAAAAAAAATTGTATTTCATGTTTACTTAAATTCATTCATCATAAGAAAAAAAACCAAAAATATAAGCATCACTCATTTTGTTATTTTCGAATTTAGTTATTAGTAAAGTTAAAAAAAAAAATATTCATTGAATATTGTTTTTTCGTCCTAAATTAATTTAAAATTTCAAAAACCAAAAAAAATATTTTCTTTTAGTTTGCTTTAAAGTTAGTTTCCAAAAGAAACAAAAACAAAAACCTCAAAATATTTACTTGTATCGATTTTAATTTTACTACTACTTATGTGTTAATATCATATATTCACTAGAGTGTAGTTTCCTTAATTTTTGATTTCGGCCTGATATCTCTTCTTATTGTTGTGCAAGGTATAAAATTTAATGATGGAGCACTATGAAGAAGAAGAAGACACCATGAGCATACCACAAACTGATTGTAGTCTAGACAATGACTATGATCAATGCCTAACCACCAGCGAGTGTGACTATGCAGAAGAGTCATGGAATCAATACTATTTGAAGACTGATTTTAGGTAAGAATCAGATGGAGAAAACCTTGAACCAGAACCACTGGACTATGACCAAGACTTGTCCGACGTAGATGATTCTAATGGATATGGGACATGGCATGAAGACTATTCAGAATATCATTTTGACAATGAAACAGAAGTTGAAGAACTCAAACCAGAGCCACCAGACTACTATTCCACTGACCAAAGCTGGCCAAAGAAAATTACGCCTCGCCACTTCGTTGTGTCAAGCCGAGTGCCAACCTACACCACTCCAACTAGATCAAGAAATCAGACCAGTAAGGTATATATTTACAATTCCAAATCTCTAACCTTTTCAGGGTATAACAAGGATCCAGATGAATACCTCCGATGGGAAACCAACATGAAACAATGGCTGCGCTCAAAAAACATCCCCAAAGAAGAGAAGCTCTCATATGCTGTTGATATGCTCGTTGGAGATGCCTACAATTGGTGGTTGAAGGAAAATGCACGGACCTTCTACAACAAACCAGTCCTTGATGAAAGAATATTGAGATTATAGAGGAGAAATGTGAAGAATTGAATCTGAAAACTCAAAGAGAAGTATGAGAAAATGAGAAATGACTTAGACTTATGGAGAAGAATCTCCTAAGAGTATATTCATACAATGAGTCTTTACAGCCCTTTTATAGAGGATTTACAATGTGAACACAAAAGAAAACGAATTCAAACTTGTGGATGAGTTTGAATAGAGGAGGAGCCTGTCAACAACCAATGAGAGAAGAGAGGAGACAGCAGGCATGACTGTTTGGTGTGGTTACCAAGACTGTGTGCAACAGGCATGACTGTTTGGTGTGGTTACCAAGACTGTGTGCAGCAGGCATGACTGTTTGGTGTGGTTACCAAGACTGTGTGCAGCATGGACATGTCCTTTTCACCTTGATTCTTCTCCCAAGGAAGCTATTTAACCATTTTAACCATGTGGTTAATAATAACTCCCTCCTTTTTCATTTCCCTTGTTATTCAAACTGAATTTTCGTGCTCACACTTGCCTTGGTCCAAGATAGGTCTTATTTGATTTTCCTATGTCAATACTCCCCCTCAAGCTAAAGACTTTGGAATCACCCTAAAGTCTTAAGCTTGGGAACCCAAGGCAACACCTCATTAAAAAACCTTATTAAGGAAAACCACTTGGGACAAAACCTTAATAAGGGAAAAAGAGTGTGTTGCTCTTGGATTAGGAGACCTTTGTTCATGGATGTGATAAATCAACAAGCCCAAGTTTCTAAAGATGTTCTTGCAAACTTTGAGACTTGCTGCCTTTGTGAAGATGTCAGCTAGTTGGTCTTCACTCCTTGTATAACATGGCAGAATGGTTCCATCTTGAACTTTCTCCCTACCCTTATGGCAGTCGATCTCTATGTGCTTGGTCCTCTCGTGAAACACTGAGTTTGAAGCTATGTGAATGGCTGCCTGATTATCACAATGGAAAGTAATTGGCCCTGGTTGTGCAATACCGAAATCTTTCAAGAGTTCTTTGAGCCAAGTTACTTCATTTGTCAGCTTCCTCATAGCCCTATATTCTGCTTCAGCACTAGAACATGATACCACCTTATGCTTCTTAGTCTTCCAAGTGACTAAGTTCCCACCAACGAAGGTGCAATACCCAGTGGTTGATTTCCTATCCACCCTATCACCAGCCCAATCCGCATCACAATACCCGACAATCTCAGTGTTTCCATTCTTGCCCATCCATATACCTTGACCAGGAGATCCTTTGATGTATCTAAGGATCCTTTCTACCATGCTCCAATGATATACAGTAGGCTTTTGCATATGTTGACTTACTTGATTCACAGCAAACACAAGTCTGGTCGTGTGAGGGTGAGGTAGATCAGCTTCCCAACTAGTCTCCTATACTGAGAAACATCCTTAAATAACTCATCAGCTTTCTCCCCCTTTCCGCTGACCTTGTAGCCATCTTCAAGAGGAGTTTTGGCCGGTTTAGCCCCAAGCTTTCCCGTGTCTGTCAACAGATCAAGAGCATACTTTCTTTGGGATAGAAAGAGCCCTTCTTGAGACCGACAAACTTCAATACCCAAGAAGTACTTCAACTCTCCAAGATCCTTGATGTCAAATGATCTGTTTAAGAAGGCCTTTGTGGACTGAATTCCTTCCTTATCATCTCCTGTGATGATAAGGTCATCCACATAAACCAAGACCGCCACGATTCCTTTGGAGTTTGACGAGTGAACAAAGTATGATCTGAATGGGATTTCCTAAACCCATTATCAGTAAGTGTGGAGCTTAATTTGTGATACCAGGCCCTTGGTGACTGCTTCAACCCATATATTTCCTTCCTAAGTCTTAGAACCTGTCCCTCTTTGCAAAGATCTTCAAGGCCTGGTGGTGGAGTCATATACACTTCCTCTTCAAGTTCTCCTTGTAGGAATGCGTTCTTGACATCCATTTGCATAAGTCCCAAGTCAGATTCGTAGCTAGTGAAAGAACAACCCTTACAGTGTGTAGCTTAGCCACCGGTGCAAATGTATCAGTATAGTCCTCTCCATATGTCTTAGTGAAAC
>JAEVFF010001864.1:0-27295 GCA_018901945.1 Pugionium dolabratum
TTCACAAAGGCAGCAAGTCTCAAAGCTTGCAAGAACATCTTTAGCAAACTTGGGCTTGTTGATTTATCACACCCATGATCAAAGGTCTCCTAATCCAAGAGCAGCACACTCTTTTTTCCCTTATTAAGGTTTTGTCCCAAGGTTTTTAATGAGGTGTTGCCTTGGGTTCCAAAGCTTAAGACTTTAGGGTGATTCCAAAGTCTTTAGCTTGAGGGGGAGTATTGACATAGGAAAATCAAATAAGACCTATCTTGACCTACAAGGCAAGTGTGAGCACGAAAATTCAGTTTAAATAACAAGGGAAATGAAAAAGGATGGGTTATTATTAACCACATGGTTGAAATGGTTAAATAGCTACCTTGGGAGAAGAATCAAGGTGAAAAGGACATGCCCATTCTGCACACAGTCTTGGCAACCACACCAAACAGTCATGCCTGCTGCACACAGTCTTGGTAACCACACCAAACAGTCATGCCTGCTGCACACAGTCTAGGTAACCATACCAAACAGTCATGCCTGCTGTCTCCTCTCTTCTCATTGGTTGTTGACAGGCTCCTCCTCTATTCAAACTCATCCACAAGTTTGAATTCGTTTTCTTTTGTGTTCACATTGTAAATCCTCTATAAAAGGGCTGTAAAGACTCAATGTATAATAACTCTTAGGAGATTCTTCTCCATAAGTCTAAGTCATTTCTCATTTTCTCATACTTCTCTTTGAGTTTTCAGATTCAATTCTTCACATTTCTCCTCTATAATCTCAATATTCTTAAAATTTTAAACTCTAAAAAAATTTACGGATGACTCAGTGTGGACATGTCAAGTTGTTCGGCCAGTTAAAATTATCATTCTTAACTGATCATTGGTGCTCCTTGGGTAAAGGCTTATAAATGAAGCATAATGCATGGGATCACGTAGTTTGGGATACATTGGATTACTTTGACGCTTTTTCCTAACTATTTCAGTCTTAAATTTTATCACAATATAGAAAATTCAGCTATCTTAATGTGGGCATTGGATTCATGTCATTATGAACTTTAAATCAAAAGTTACGAACGATTTAATGCGGACAGGTCGTTTATCGGGTACTTAAAGTGATCATCCTAAACTGATCATTGGTGCTCATTGAGCAAAGGTTTACAAATGAAGCATAATGCATGACATCATGGAATTTGGGATACATTGGATTACTTGGAGGCTTTGTCGTAGCTCTTTTAGTCTCAAATGTTGTCACAATATTGAAAATTGAGCTAGATTAACGTGGCTGTTAGTTTCATGTTATTTTGAGCTCTAAATCAAATGTCAAAGATGATTTAGTGCGGACATGTCAAGTTTATCAGCTAGTTAAATTGATCATTCTAAACTGATCATTGTGCTCTTTGAGCAAAGATTTACATATGAAGCATTATGCATGGCATCACGTAGTTTGGGATAGAATGGATTACTTGGAGGTTTTGTCGTAGCAATTTTGGTTTTAAATTTAAAAACAATATAGAAAGCTGAGATAGTTTAACGTGGGCATTGGATTCATGTAATTTTGAACTCTAAATCAAAAGTTATGGACGATTTAGTGCGGACATATCAAGTTGATTGGCCAGATAAAATGATCATTATAAACTGTTCATTGGTGCTGATTGAGTAAAGGCTTATCAATGAAGCATAATGCAAGGCATCACAAAGTTTGGGATACATTAGATTACATGGAGGTTTTGTTGTAGCTCTTTTAGTCTCAAATATTATCAAAATATTGAAAATTAAGCGATATTAATGTGGCCGTTGGATTCATGTCATTTTCAACTCTAAATTATATGTTAAAGATGATTTAGTGCGCACGTGTCAAGTTGATCAGATAGTTAAAATGATCATTATACAGTGATCATTGGTGTTCATTGAACAAATGTTTACAAATGAAGCAAAAAGCATGACATCACACAGATTGGGATAGATTGGAGACTTTGTCGTAGCTATTTCGGTCTGGAATTTTGTCACAATATAGAATATTGAGCTAGCTTAACGTGGGCATTGGATTCCGGTCATTCTGAACTACAAATAAAACATTATGGACGATTTGGTGCGGACATCTTGAGTTTATTGGGTATTTAGATTGATCATTCTAAACTGATCATTGGTGCTCGTTGTGCAAAGGTTTACAAATGACGAATAATGCATGGCACCACACAGTTTGGGATAGATTAGATTACGTGGAAGCTTTTTCATAGCTCGTCATTATCAAATGTTGTCACAATATAGAAAATTGAGCTAGATTAATGTGGGCGTTGAATTCATGTCGGGTTGAGCTCTATATCAAATGTTAAAGACAATTTAGTCCAGACATATCGAGTTGATGAGCAAGTTAAAATGATCATTCTAAACTGATCATTGGTCCTCATTGAGTGAAGGCGTATAAATGAACCATAATGCAAGGCATCAGGCAATTTGGAATACATTTTATTACATGGAGGCTTTTTCGTAGCTATTTTGTTCTTAAATTTTCTCACAATATAGAATATTGAGCTAGCTTAACTGGGCGTTAGATTCGTGTCATTATGAATTCTAAATCAAAAGTTATGGATGATTTAGTGCGGACTTGTCAAGGTTAACGACAAGTTAAATTGACCAATCTTAACTGATCATTGGTGCTCATTGAGAAAAGGTTTACAAAAGAAGCATAATGCATGGCATCACGCAGTTTGGGATATATTGGATTACTTGGAAGCTTTGTTGTAGCTATTTCAGTCTTAAATTTTGTCAAAATATAGAAATTTGAGGTAGCTTAAGATTGTCATTGGATTCGTGTCATTTTGAACTCTAAATTGATCAACCAATAAGTTAAGGACGATTTAGTGCGAACATGTCAAGTTGATCGACCAATTAAAATGATCATTATAAACTGATCATTGGTGCTCCTTGAGAAGAGGCCTATAAATCAAGCATAACGTTGAAAATTAAGCTAGATTAACGTTGGCGTTGGATTCATATCATTTTGAGCTCTATATCAAATGTTAAATTTGATTTGGAGTAGAAATATCAAGTTGATCAACTAGTTAAAATGGTCATTCTAAACTGATCATTGGTGCTCATTGGGCAAAGGTTTACAAATGAAGCATAATATATGGCATCACGCAGTTTGGGATAGATTGGATTACTTAGAGGCGTTGTCTTAGCTATTTTGGTATTAAAGTTTGTCACAATATATAATATTCAGCTAGCTTAACGTAAGCGTTGGATTTGTTTCATTCTGAACTCTAGATAAAAAGTTACGGACAATTTAGTGCAGAAATGTCAAGTTTATCAGCTAGTTAAATTGATATTTTTAAACTGATCATTCGTGCTCATTGAGCAAAGGTTTACAAATGAAGCATAATGCATGGCATTATACAGTTTGGGATACATTGGATTGCTTGGAGGCTTTGTCATAGCTCTTTCAGCCTGAAATGTTGTCACAATATAGAAAATTGAGCTAGATTAATGTGGGCGTTGGATTCATGTAAGTTTGAGCTATAAATCAAATGTTAAAGACAATTTAGTGTGGGCATGTCAAGTTGATCAGCTAGTTAAACTGATTATTAGTGCTCCTTGAGTAAAGGCTTATAAATGAAGCATAATGCATGGCATCACGCAGTTTAGGGGAGAGTGGATTACTTGAAGGCTGTGTTGCAGCTCTTTCAGTGTCAAACGTTATCACATTATAAAAAATTGAGCTAACTTAACGTGGGCATTGGATTCGTGTCATTCTGAACTTTAAATCAAAATTTACGGACGATTTAGTGCGCACATGTCAAGTTTTTCGGCTAGTTAAATTGATCATTTTGAAACTGATCATTGGTGCTCATTGAGCAAAGGTTCACAAATGAAGCATAATTCATGGCATCACGCAGTTTGGGATACATTGGAGTTTTTGGAGGCTTTTTTGTATATATTTCGGTTTTAAATTTTGTCGCAATATAGAAAATTGACCTAGCTTAACTTGGGCGTTGGATTAATGTCATTTTGAACCCTAAATAAAAAATTACGGATAATTCAGTGCAGACATCTCAAGTTTATCGGCTAGTTAAATTGATCAATCTAAACTGATCATTGGTGCTCATTGAGCAAAGGTTTACAAATGAAGCATAATGCATGACATCACGCATTCTGGGATATATTGGATTACTTAGAGGCTTTGTCGTAGCTATTTCTCTCTTAAGTTTTATCACAATAAAGAATATTAAACTAGCTTAACGTGAGTGTTGGATTGGTGTCATTCCTAACTCTAAATCAAAAGTTACAGATGATTTAGTGCGGACACGTCAAGTATATCGGCTAGTTAGATTGATTATTCTAAACTGATTATTGGTGCTCATTGAGCAAAGGTTTGCAAATAAAGCATAATGTGTGGCATTACACAGTTTGGGATTGATTGGATTACTTGGAGGTTTAGTTGTAGCAATTTTGGTCTTAAATTTGGTCACAATATAGAAAAATGAGCAAGTTTAACGTGGGCGTTAGATTCGTATTATTCAGAACTCTAAATGAAAAATTACGGACGATTTTGTGCGGATATGTCAAATTGATCGGCCTGTTAAAGTGATCAATATAAACTAATCATTCTAAAGTTATCATTAGTGCTCCTTGAGTAAAGGCTTATTAATGAAGCGTAATGTATGGCATCACGCAGTTTAAGATAGATTGGATTACTTGAAAGCCTTGTTGTAGCAATTTCAGTCTTAAATTTTGTCAAAATATAGAAATTTGAGGTAGCTTAAGATGGTCATTGGATTCATGTCATTTTGACTGTAAATCAAAAGTTACGGAAATTTTAGGGCGGACATCTCAAGTTTATTGGCTAGTTAAATTGATCATTCTAAGCTGATCATTGGTGCTCCTTAAGTAAAGGTCAAGTAATGATCATTGTTTTACCAATGGATGCTGGTCACATCTTGTTAGGTAGACATTGGGAATCGGATATAATGGTTATTCATGATGGTTTTACTAATAGGTTCTCATTTGAGTTTAAGGGAAAGAAACATATTTTAGTACCTTTATCCCCACAAGAGGTTCATTTAGATCAGATAGCATTAAAGAAAAACAAAACCCAATCCGAACCCAAAAGCAAACCTCATGCCGACGGCACCGCCAAACCGCAAACCAAGCCACCAGCCAAACAACTGACTAATCTTGGTGTGTGCTAATCCAACCACATTGGTTGTGATTCAAGGCACCTAAAAATCACCAAGAGAGGTGCCTTGGATTGTACTCTTTTTCCCAATTCTTAGTTTTGTCCCAATGGGTTTTCTAAGATAGGCAAGCCGAAGGTATTTTACCACAGCCTCTTGGTGAATCAAGGCCCATTGTATCTCATCATCCACGAAATAAGAGAGGAACAATCAAGTCAAAACATTATTTTCTTCTTAGTCTTTGTCTTAGTTGTCTGTGTAATTCCCTAAGTACTTCCTAATGTTTTTGTAGAATTTTAGGAGTCATTTTCAATTTCCTAGACTACCATAAGTACTCTCTTGTATCCTTCTTTCTGAATCATCAAACATTTTAATAGCAAATCGCCTTCTTAAAATCGTTTGATCATCCTCTTTAATAATGAATTTTAGAACACTTTCTCATTCCTCTCAAGAGCCGAAAGTCTAAGGGATCTTCATCAACCTTGGAAGTCTCAATTTGATTGACCCCTTCCCAACGTTCCTGGCCTTTGTCATTCACACAAAGCAATCAGATAGTCCAAGGATTCACCATCCTTGAGAAGTATCATCCATTTCCCCTTGTTCTCAGATCCATCCACTTAAGAGCTCACACATCTGCAAATTACACCATCGTTTCACCCATTCCGCAACTTCAATCCACTCATCCACTCTTCCACAACAATTTGGAGTTGATCAGGGGCTTGATCCTAATCAGGATCACATCAGAACTCTAAATCAAAAGTTACGGATAATTTAGTGCGGACATGTCAAGTTTATCGGCTAGTTAAATTGATCATTCTAAACTGATCATTAGTGCTCATTGAGAAAAGGTTTACAAAAGAGGAACAATGCATGGCATTACGCAGTTTGGGATAGATTGGATAACTCGGAGGCTTTGTCATAGCTTTTTCGGCCTTATATTTTTCGTGATATGGAAAATTGAGCTTGCTTAACGTGGGCGTTGGATTCGTGTCATTCTGAACTTTAAATAAAAAGTTATGGACAATTTAATGCGGACATTTCAATTTTTTCGGATGGTTAAATTGATCATCCTAAACTGATCATTGGTGCTCATTGAGAAAAGGTTTACAAATGAAGCATAATGCATGACATCATGCAATCTGGGATAGATTGGATTATTTGAAGGCTTTGTCGTAGATATTTCAGTCTTAATTTTTGTCACAATATAGAAAACTGAGCTCGCTTAACGTGGGCGTTGGATTCGTGTCATTCTCAACTCTAAATCAAAAGTTACGGATGATTTAGTGCGGGCATGTCAATTTTATCAGCTCATTAAATTGATTATTCTACACTGATCATTGGTGCTCATTGAGAAAAGGTTTACAAATGAAGCGTAATACATGGCATCATGCAGTTGGGATAGATTGGATTACTTGGAGGCTTTGCCGTAGCTATATTTTGGTCTTATATTTTGTGGCAAAATGGAAAATTGAGCTAGGTTAACGTGGGCGTCGGATTCGTGTCATTCTGAACTCTAAATCAAAAGTTACAAACAATTGAGTGCGGACATGTCAAGTTAATCGGCCAGTTAAAATGATCATTCGAAACTGATCATTGGTGCTCCAATAAAGGCTTATAAATGAAGCATAATGCATGGCATCACGCAGTTTGGGATACATTAGATTACTTGAAGAACTTATGGTAGATCTTGCAGTCTCAAATGTTGTCGCAAAATAGAAAATTGAGGCTAGCTTAACATGGGTGTTGGATTCATGTTGGCGTTGGATTCATGTGGGCGTTGGATTTATGTGGGCGTTGGATTTATGTGGGCGTTGGATTCATATCGTTTTGAGCACTGGGGAAAAAGTTAAAGACGATTTAGTGCGGTCATGTCAAGTTGATACCCTAGTTAAAACGATCATTCTAAACTGATCATTGGTGCTCATTGAGAAAAGGTTTACAAATAAAGCATAATGCATGGCATCACACAATTTGGTATGAATTGAATTACTTGGAGGCTTTGTCGTAGTTATTTCGGTCTTAAATTTTGTCACAACATAGAAAATTGAGCTAGCTTAACGTGGGCGTTGGATTCATGTTATTTTGAACTCGAAATCAAAAGTTATGTACGATTTAGTGCGGACATGTCAATTTTATCGGCAGGTTAAATTGGTCATCCTAAGCTGATCATTGGTGCTCATTGAAGAAAGGTTTACAAATGAAGCATAATGCATGGCATCATGCAGTTTGGGAATGATTGGATTACGTGGAGGCTTTGTCGTAGCTATTTGTGTCTTAGATTTTATTGCAATAGAGAAAATTGGGCTATCTGAACGTTGGTGTTGGATTTGTGTCATTCTGAACTCTAAATCAAAAGTTACAGATGATTAAGTGCAGACATGTCAGTTGATCGGCCAGTTAAAATGAGAATTATAAACTTATCACTGGTGCTCCTTGAGTAAAGGCATATAAATGAAGTATAATGCATAGCATCACGCAGTTTGGGATATACTGGATTACTTGGAGGCTTTTTTCGCAACTCTTTCAGTCTGAAATATTCCACAATATAGAAAATTGAGCTAGCTTAATGTGGGCGTTTGACTGATGTCATTTTAGGCTCTAAATCAAAAGTAAAGACGATTTATTGCTAACATATCAAGTTGATCAGGTAGTTAAAAATGATCATTCTACATTGGTGCTCATTGAGTAAAGGCGCATAGATGAAGCATAATTCATAGCATATAGTCATTTGGGATCAATGTGATTACATGGAGGCTTTTTGTAGCTATTTTGATATTAAATTTTGTCACAATATAGAAAATTGAGTTAGCTTAGCATGGGCGTTGGATTCCTGTAAATTTGAACTCGAAATCAAAAGTTACAGACCAACTACTATGGACATGTCAAGTGTACCGGCTGTTTAAAATGATCATTCTAAACTGATCATTGGTACTCCTTGAGTAAAGGCTTATAAATGAAGCATAATGCATGGCATCACGCACTTTAGGATACATTGGATTACTTGAAGATTTTTTCGTATCTATTTCGGTGTTTATTTTTGTCACAATATAGAAAATTTAGCTAGGTAAACGTAGGCGTCATATTCATGTCATTTTGAACTCTAAATCAGATGTTACTGACGATTTAGTGCGGACATGTCAAGTTGATCGGCCCGTTAAGTTGATCATTCTAAACGGATCATTGGTGCTCCTTCAGTAAAGGCTTATAAATGAAGCATAATGCATTGCATCACAAAGTTTGTGATACATTGCATTACTTGGAAGCTTTGTTGTAGCTCTTTCATTTTCAAATGATGTCACAATATAGAAATTTGAGCTACCTTAATGTGGGTGTTGGATTTGTGTCATTTTAGGCTTTAAATCAAAAGTTAAAGACGATTTGGTGCAGACATGTGAAGTTGATCAGCGTCAAAATGATTATTCTAAACTTATCATTTTTGCTCTTTGAGTAAAGGCCTATAAATGAAGCATAATCGATGGCATCACGCAATTCGAGAAGATTGGATTACTAAAATGCTTTGTCGTAGCTATTTTGTCGTTAAATTTTATCAACATATAGAAAATTGAGCTAGCTTAAAGTGGGTGTTAGATTCGTGTCATTCTG
Source organism: Pugionium dolabratum (assembly GCA_018901945.1). Lineage (NCBI taxonomy): Eukaryota > Viridiplantae > Streptophyta > Magnoliopsida > Brassicales > Brassicaceae > Pugionium > Pugionium dolabratum. The sequence goes on from JAEVFF010001864.1 coordinate 8,756, forward strand.
AACTCTAAATCAAAAGTTATAGACGATTTAGTGCGGACATGTCAAGTTGATCGACCAGTTAAAATGAAAATTCTAAACTTATCACTGGTGCTCCTTGAGTAAAGGCGTATAAATGAAGCATAATGCATAGACTCATGCGGTTTGGGATATATTGGATTACTTGAAGGCTTTTCCATAGCTTTTTCAGTCTCAAATGTTGTCACAATATGGAAAATGGAGCAAGCGTAGGATCATGTCATTTTGAGCTCTAATATAAAGGTTAATGACGATTTAGTGTGGACCTGTCAAATTGATCGGCTAGTTAAAATGATCATTCTAAACTGATCATTGATGCTCCTTGATTAAGGCCTTATAAATGAAACATAATGTGTGGCATGACACATTTTGGGATAAATTGGATTTTGAAGACTTTGTTGTACCTATTTTGGTCTTAAGTTTTGTCACAATATAGAAAATTGAGCTAGCTTAACGTGGGCGTTGGATTCATGTCATTTTGAACTCTAATAAAAAAGATATTGACGATTTAGTGCGGCATGTCTAGTTGATCGGCCTGTTAAAATGATCATTCTAAACTTATCATTGGTGATCCTTGAGTAAGGCCTTATAAATGAAGCGTAATGCATGGCATCACACATTTCGGGATATATTGGATTACTTGGAAGCTTTTTCGTAGCTCTTTGAGTGTCTAATGCTGTCACAATATAGAAAATTGAGCTACCTTAATGTGGGCGTTGGATTCGTGTCATTCTAAACTCAAAATCAAAAGTTACGGACGATTTAATGCGGACATTTCAAGTTGGTCGGCCAGTTAAAATGATCATTCTAAACTGATCATTGGTGCTCCTAGAGTAAAGGCTTATAAATAAAGCATAATGCATGGCATCACGAACTTTGGGATACATTGGATTACTTGGAGGCTGTTTTCATAGCTATTTCAATCTCAAATGTTGTAACAATATGGAAAATTGAGCAAGCTTAACGTGGGCGTTGGACTCATGTCATTTTGAGCTCTAATTCAAAGGTTAAAGATGATTTAGTGCGGACATGTCAAGTAGATCAGCTAGTTAAAAATGATCATTTTAAGCTGATCATTGGTGCTCATTGAGTAAAGGCATATAAATGAAGCATAATGCATAGCATCACGCAGTTTGGGATAGATTGGATTACATGGAGGCTTTGTCGTAGCTATTTCGGTCTTTAATTTTGTTACAATACAGAAAATTGAATTAGCTTAACGTAGGCGCTGGATTCGTGACATTCTGAACTATAAATCAAAAGTTACAGATGATTTAGTGTGGACATGTCAAATTTATCGGCCAATTAAAATGATCATTCTAAACTGATCGTTGTGGCTCCTTGAGTAAAGGCTGATGAATGAAGCATAATGCATTGCATCATGCACATTGGGAAACATTGGATTACTTAAAGCCTTTTTCATAGCTCTTTCTGTCTTCAGCTGACCACTCAGTTTGCTTTCAAGTTGACCATCCAGTTTGCTTTCAAGATCTCTATGACTTTTGGCGTTCTGCTTTGAGTTCTTCTTTCATTAATTCAACCACTCGCTCTAGCTCCTGCTTATTCTTAACAAGGATTTGCTTTTCCATAATCAGCTCCTTATTTTCGTTTCTAGTCATGACTAGTGATTCAGACAGAATTTTGTTTTCTTCATACAGAGACAAATCGAGATTGTCTTCAGGTTCAGAGTCAGCGTCCTCATTAATCTGTCCAAAGTATGCGATGGAGTTTAGCTTATTCTCATCATCATCCTCATCATCAGAGTCAGAGTCTTCGTAGCTCACGAACGACTTTTCTTGTTTGTTTCAACTCCAATGCATTCAGTCTTAGTGTGTCCAAACCCTTTGCATTCACTACATCTGGTAGATTATCGTTTGTTTTTTGCAGTTGGACACTCGGCTTTGAAGTGTCCTATTCCTTCACATTCGTGACATTTTGCCTCTGATTTCTTGAAACTTTTGTCTGCCTTGTAATCACCTTCTCCTCTGGGTGAACTGAAGTTTCCCTTCTTTTGACCTTTTTCAAACTTTTTGAAGTACTTCCTCATGATCATGCTGAATTTTTCTTCAAGACAATTAGGCTGTTCTTTTTCTTGATTTGCTGTTAGGACAACACCCTTATTTCTGGAAGGATTCTTCTTGTTTTGTTCCAATTCGTATGCTTGCATCATTCCTACCACTAGATCAAACTTCATCTCATCTGAGTTCAAAGATACCTCTATTGCTGATCAGTGTGCTTGAAATTTCTCCAAAGACATCGCAGAAATTTCTTCACAAGCTTCTTGTCTTTGTATTTCTTCCCAAGGACCAAAGCTTCATTTGCGATTGAACTCAGTTTTCCACTGAATGCCTCAACAGATTCATCATCACCCATTGTAAGGGTTTCAAACTGTGATGCCAACATATCTATTCTCGTTCTTTGCACATTGCTTGTTCCTTCATATGATGTTTGCAGTGAGTCCCAAGCTTCTTTGGCTGTCGAGCATCCTTGAACACGTTTGAACTGATCTTTAGTCACTGATGTCCAAATAACAGATAACGCCTTTGAGTTGTACTTAGACATAGTTTTCTCCTCTATTGTCCAATCCCTTTTAGGTTTAGGGATCAACTTTCCTTCCTTTGTTTTGATAGTTGGTTCAAACCATCCGTCTTCTACCACGGTCCATGCATCTTCATCAATTTCTTTAATTAGAGCTATGATCTGAACCTTCCACCAGCCCAGCAGATGTCATTGATCAGATGTTTTATGCCTCAAGGAGCAGATGTTTCATTGATCCAAAGTGATGAGAGTTATCCATCTTCAGTCCCTAAATCACACCTGTTTTATATTTAAAGAAATAGTATGATTCTTACCAGATGTAGGCTTTGATACCAACTGAAAGTTTGTGATAACTCCAACAGATCAATTCCACGAAACTATATCTTTATTAACTAGAAGTTTGTTAAGTTAATTCTTTACAATTACACTTAACTTTGGATTTACATAACTCTACTCTTGTAGATTGAAACCAAACAATTCCTAGTCTACCCAAAGATATATTTCAGCCCTCTGTCTTGATCACTTCAACGCAGAAACACCATTCGCTTGAAGTGAACAGACCAGATTACCAAAGATCCTTTTTCTGAGAACTCTAAGAAAACTCTCTCTCCCAATCCACGAATCTCTCTCTGTTTTTTTGCTCAAAAGAAAACGTGAATTGAAAACATAGAGTCACACCCTTCTAAATACATGAATCTCGTATTCATTATTCAGAAGATTTCCTTTTTCTCCTTCAAGAATAATTCCATTATTCCTTGATGATGTTTCCATTTTTCCTGATGCCGTTTTTTCCTTTTACCGCCAAGCTGATGTTTCCATTTTCCTTGATGCTGTTTTCTCCTTTTGCCGCCAAGATGCTCTTTCCATTTTTTTGTGCATCTTCACATTGGATCATGCACTTTGGGATACATTGGATTACTTGGAGGCTTTTTTCGTAGCTCTTTTTCTGTTTTAAATGTTCCATAATATAGAAAATTGAGCTAGCATAACGTGGGCGTTTGACTGATGTCACTTTAGGCTCTAAATTAAAAGTTAAAGACGATTTAGTGAGGACATATCAAGTTGATCAGCTAGTTAAAAATAATCATTCTAAACTAATCATTGGTTCTCGTTGATTAAAGGCGCATAAATGAAGCATAATACATAGCATCACATATTTTGGGATAGATTGGAATACATGGAGGCTTTTTTGTAGCTTTTTTGATATTAAATTTTGTCACAATATAGAAAATTGAGCTAGCTAAGCGTGGGCATTGGATTCCAGTCAATTTGAACTCGAAATCAAAACTTATAGACCAATTACTACAGACATATCAAGTGTATCAGCAAATTAAAATATTCATTTTAAACTGATCATTGGTCCACATTTTAAACTGAGCATTGGTGCTCCTGGAGTAAAGGCTTACCACTGAAGCATAATGCATGGCATCACGAACTTTGGGATACATTGGATTACTTGGAGGCTGTTTTCATAGCTCTTTCACTCTCAAATGTTGTCATGATATAGAAAATTGAGCAAGGTTAACGTGGGCGTTTGACTCATGACATGTTGAGCTCTAATTCAAAGGTTAAATTCGATTTAGTGCGGACATGTCAAGTACATCAGCTAGTTAAAAATGTTCATTTTAAACTGATCATTGGTGCTCCTTGAGTAAAGGCTTATAAATGAAGCATAATGCATAGCATCACGCAGTTTGGTATTGATTGGATTACTTGGAGGCTTTTTCATAGATATTTCGGTTTTAAATTTTGTCACAATATAGAAAATTAACCTAGCTTAACGTGGGCATTGGATTCGTGTCATTCGGAACTATAAATCGAAAGTTATGGACGATTTAATGCGGACATGACAAATTTATCGGCCAATTAAAATGATCATTCTAAACTGATCATTGGTGCTCCTTGAGTAAAGCTGATAAATGAAGCATAATGCATTGCATCATGCACTTTGGGATACATTAGATTACTTGGAGGCTTTTTTCCTAGCTCTTTCTATCTGAAATGTTCCACAACATAGAAAATTGAGCTAGCTTAACGTGGGCGTTTGACTGATGTCATTTTAGGCTCTAAATCAAAAGTGAAAGACGATTTAGTGCGGACATATCAAGTTGATTAGCTAGTTAAAAATGATCATTCTAAACTAGTCATTGGTGCTCATTGAGTAAAGGCATATAAATGAAGCATAATGCATAGCATCACGTAGTTTGGGATAGATTGGATTACATGGAGGCTTTTTTGTAGGTATTTTGATATTAAATTTTGTCACAATATAGAAAATTGAGCTAGATTACCATGGGCGTTGGATTCCAGTCAATTTGAACTCGAAATCAAAAGTTACAGACCAATTAGTACGGACATGTCAAGTGTATCGGCCAGTTATAACTGTCATTCTAAACTGATCACTGGTGCTCCTTGAGTAAAGGCTTATAAATGAACCATAATGCATGGCATCACTCACTTTGGGATACATTGGATTACTAGGAGGCTGTTTTCATAGGTCTTTCAGTCTCAAATGTTGTCATAATATGGAAAATTGAGTAAGTTTAACGTGGACGTCCGACTCATGTTCATTTCGAGGTTTAATTCAGAGGTTAAAGATGATTTAGTGCGGACATGTCAAGTAGATCAGCTAGTTAAAATTGATCATTTAAACTGATCATTGGTGCCCATTGAGTAGAGGCATATAAATGAAACATAATGCATAGCATCACACAGTTTGGGATAGATTGGATTACTTGGTGGCTTTTTTCATAGCTATTTCGGTCTTGAATTTTGCTACAATACAGAAAATTGAGCTAGATTAACGTAGGCATTGGAATCGTGTCATTCTGAACATTAAATCAAAAGTTACAGATGATTTAGTGCGGACATATCAAATTTATCGGCCAATTAAAATGATCATTTTAAACTGATCATTGGTGCTCCTTGAGTAAAGGCTGAAAAAGGAAGCATAATGCATTGCATCATGCACTTTGGGATACAATGGATTACTTGGAGGCTTTTTCGTAGCTCTTTTTCTATCTGAAATGATCCCCAATATAGAAAATTGAGCTAGCTTAACGTGGACGTTTGAGTGATGTCACTTTAGGCTAAAAATTAAAATTTAAAGATGATTTAGTGCGGTCATATCAAGTTGATCAGCTAGTTAAAAATGATCATTCTAAACTAATCATTGGTGCTCATTGATCAAATGCGTATAAATGAAGCATAATGCATAGCATAACGTAGTTTGGTCTAGATTGGATTACATGGAGGCTTTTTCATAGCTTTTTTTTTATATTAAATTGTTTCCCAATATAGAAAATTGAGATATCTTAGCGTGGGCATTGGATTCCAGTCAATTTGAACTCAAAATCAAAACTTACAGACCAATTACTATGGACATATCAAGTGTATCGGCAAATTAAAATTATCATTGTAAACAGATCATTGGTGCTCCTAGAGTAAAGGCTATAAATGAAGCATAATGCATGGCATCACAAAATTTGGGATACATTGGATTACTTGGAGGCTGTTTTCATAGCTCTTTCACTCTCAAATGTTGTCACGATATAGAAAATTGAGCAAGCTTAACGTGGGCGTTGGAATCATGTCCTTTTGAGCTCTAATTTAAAGGTTAAAGACGATTTAGTTCGGACATGTCAAGTACATCAACTAGTTAAAAATGATCATTTTAAACTGATTATTGGTGCTGCTTGAGTAAAGGCTTATAAATGAAGCATAATGCATAGCATCACACAGTTTGTGATAGATTGGATTACTTGAAGGCTTTCTCATAGCTATTTTGGTTTTAAATTTTGTCATAATATAGAAAATTAAGCTAGCTTAATATGGTCGTTGGATTCGTGTCATTCTGAACTATAAATCAAAAGTTATGGACGATTTAATGAGGACATGACAAATTTATCGGCCATTTAAAACGATCATTCTAAACTGATCATTGGTGCTCCTTGAGTGAAGGCTTATAAATTAAACATAATGTGTGGCATGACACATTTTGGGATAAATTGGATTTTGATGATTTTGTCGTAGCTATTTTGGTCGTAAGTTTTCTCACAATATAAAAATTGAGCTAGCTTAACGTGGGTGTTGGATTCGTGTAATTTTGAACTCTAACTAAAAAGTTATTGACGATTTAGTGCGGACATCTCAAGTTGATCGACCAGTTAAAATGATCATTCTAAACTGATCATTGGTGCTCCTTGAGTAAAGCTTGATAAATGAAGCATAATGCATTGCATCACGTAGTTTGGGATCACGTAGTTTGTGATACATTGGATTACAATGGAAGCTTTGTCGTAGCTCTTTCAATCTCAAATGTTGTCACAATATAGAAAATTGAGCTACCTTAATGTGGGCGTTGGATTCGTGTCATTCGAAACACTAAATCAAAAGTTACGGATGATTTAGTGCGGACATTTCAAGTTGGTCGGCCAGTTAAAATGATCATTCTAAACTGATCATTGGTGCTCCTAGAGTAAAGGCCTATAAATGAAGCATAATGCATTGCATGACACAGTTTGTGATACATTGGACAACTTGGAAGTTTTGTCGTAGCTCGTTACTTTTAAATGTTGTCACAGTATAGAAATTTGATCTACCATGATGGGGCATTGAATTCGTGTCATTTTAGGCTCTAAATCAAAAGGTAAAGATGATTTAGTGCGGACATGTGAAGTTGATCAGCATCAAAATGATTATTCTAAACTTATCATTTATGCTCTTTGAGTAAAGGCCTATTAATGAAGCATAATGCATGGCATCACGCAGTTCGTGATAGATTGGATTACTAAAATGCTTTGTCGTAGCTATTTGGGTGTTAAATTATATCAAAATATAGAAAATTGAGCTAGCTTAACGTGGGCGTTAGATTCGTGTCATTCCGAACTCTAAATCAAAAGCTATAAACGATTTAGTGCGGACATGTCAAGTTCATTGGTTAGTTAAAATGAGAATTATAAACTTATCACTAGTGCTCCAATAGTAAAGGCATATTAATGAAGCATAACGCATAGCATCACGCAGTTTGTGATATATTGGATTACTTGAAGATTTTGTCATAGCTATTTTGGTTTTTATATTTTTCACAATATAGAAAATTGAGCTAGCTAAACGTGGGCATTATATTACTGTCATTTTGAACTTTTTAATCAAATGTTACTGATGGTTTGGTGCGGACATGTCAAGTTGATCGGCCTGTTAAGTTGATCATTCTAAACAGATCATTGGTGCTCCTTGAGTAAAGGCTTATAAATGAAGCATAATGCATTGCATCACACTGTTTGTGATACATTGGATTACTTGTAAGCTTTATCGTAGCTCTTTCAGTCTCAAATATTGTCACAATATAGAAATTTGAGCAACCTTAATGCGCGCGTTGGATTTGTTTTATTTTAGGCTCCAAATCAAAAGTTGAATACGATTTAGTGCAGACATGTGAAGTTGATCAGCGTCAAAATGATTATTCTAAACTTATCATTTATGCTCTCTGAGTAAAGGCCTATAAATGAAGCATAATGCATGGCATCACGCAGTTCAAGATATATTGGATTACTAAAATGCTTTGTCGTAGCTATTTCGGTGTTAAATTTTATCAAAATATAGAAAATTGAGTTACATTAACATGGGTGTTAGATTTCTGTCATTCTGAACTTTAAATCAAAAGTTATAGACAATTTAGTGCAGTCATGTTAAGTTGATCGGCCAGTTAAAATGAGCATTCTAAACTTATCACTGGTGCTCCTTGAGTAAAGGCATATAAATGAAGCATAATGCATAGAATCACGCAGTTAGGGATATATTGGATTACTTGGAAGCTTTTTCATAACTCTTTGAGTCTCAAATGTTGTCACAATATGGAAAATTGAGGAAGCATTGGATTCAAGTCATTTTGAGCTCTAATTTAAAGGTTAAAGACGATTTAGTGCGGACATGTCAAGTTGATCAGCTATTTAAAATGATCATTCTAAACTGATCATTGGTGCTCCTTGAGTAAAGGCTTATAAATGAAACATAATTTGTGGCACGAAACATTTTGGGATAAATTGGATCTTGAAGATTTTGTTGTAGCTATTTTGGTCTTAAGTTTTGTCATAATATAGAAAATTGAGCTAGCTTAATGTGGGCGCTGGATTCGTATCATTTTGAACTCTAACTAAAAAGTTTTCGCGATTTAGTGCGGACATGTCAAGTTGATCGGCCGGTTAAAATGATCATTGGTGGTCCTTGAGTAAAGCCTTATAAATGAAGCATAATGCATGGCCTCACACATTTTGGGATATATTGGATTACTTGGAAGCTCTGTCGTAGCTCTTTCAGTCTCAAATGTTGTCACAATATAGAAAATTGAGCTAGCTTAATGTGGGCGCTGGATTCGTATCATTTTGAACTCTAACTAAAAAGTTATTCGCGATTTAGTGCGGACATGTCAAGTTGATCGACCGGTTAAAATGATCATTGGTGGTCCTTGAGTAAAGCCTTATAAATGAAGCATAATGCATGGCCTCACGCATTTTGGGATATATTGGATTACTTGGAAGCTCTGTCGTAGCTCTTTCAGTCTCCAATGTTGTCACAATATAGAAAATTGAGCTACCTTAATGTGGGTCTTGGATTCGTGTCATTCTAAACTCTAAATCAAAAGTTACGAACGATTTAGTGCGGACATTCCAAGTTGGTCAGCCAGTTAAAATGATCATTTTAAACTGATGATTGGTGCTCCTAGAGTAAAGGCTTATAAATGAAGTATAATTCATGACATCACAAACTTTGGGATACATTGGATTACTTGGAGGCTGCTTTCATAGCTCTTTCAATCTTAAATGTTGTCAAAATATGGAAAATTGAGCAAGCTAAACGGGGGCTTTGGACTCATGTTATTTTGAGCTCTAATTCAAAGGTTAAAGATGATTTAGTGTGGACATGTCAAGTAGATCAGCTAGTTAACAATGATCATTTCAAACTGAACATTGTTGCTCATTGAGTAAAGGCATATAAATGAACCATAATGTATAGCATCACGCAGTTTGGGATATATTGGATTACTTGGAGGCTTTGTCGTGGATATTTTGGACTTGAATTTTGTTAAAATACAGAAAATTGGCTAGCCTAACGTGGACGTTAGATTCATGTAATTCTGAACAATAAATCAAAAGTTACGGACAATTTAGTGCGGACATCCCAAATTGATCAGCCAATTAAAATGATCATTCTATACTGATCATTGGTGCTCCTTGAATAAAGGCTGATAAGTGAAGCATAATGCATTGCATCATGCACTTTGGAATACATTGGAAAGGCTTTTTTTCGTAGCTCTTTATGTCTGAAACGTTCCACAACATAGAAAATTGAACTATCATAACGTGTGCGTTTTACTGATGTCATTTTAGGCTCTAAATCAAAAGTTAAATACTAATTAGTGCTGACATATAAAGTAGATCAGCTAGTTAAACATGATCATTCTAAACTAGTCAATGGTGCTCATTGAGTAAAGGCAAATAAATGAAGCATAATGCATAGCATCACATAGTTTGGGATAGATTGGATTACATGGAGGCTCTTTCGTAGGTATTTTGATATTAAATTTGGTCCCAATATAGAAAATTGAGCTAGCTTAGCGTGGGCGTTCGATTCTAGTCAATTTGAACTCGAAATCAAAAGTTACAGACCAATTACTACAGACATGTCAAGTGTATCGGCCAGTTATAATCATCATTCTAAACTGATCATTGGTGCTGCTTGAGTAAATGGTTATAAATGAAGCATAATGCATGGCATCACGCACACTGGGATACATTGGATTACTTGGAGGCTGTTTTCATAGCTCTTTCACTCTCAAGTGTTGTCACGATATAGAAAATTGAGCAAGCTTAACGTGTGCGTTGGACTCATGTCAATTTGAGCTCTAATTCAAAGGTTAAAGACGATTTAGTGCGGAAATGTCAAGTGCATCAGCTAGTTAAAAATGATCATTTTAAACAGATCATTGGTGCCCCTTGAGTAAAGGTATATAAATGAAGCATAATGCATAGCATCACGCAGTTTGGGATATATTGGATTTCTTGGAGGCTTTGTCGTGGATATTTTGGACTTGAATTTTGTTAAAATACAGAAAATTTGCTAGCCTAACGTGGGCGTTAGATTCATGTAATTCTGAACAATAAATCAAAAGTTACGGACAATTTAGTGCGGACATGCCAAATTGATCAGCCAATTAAAATGATCATTCTAAACTGATCATTGGTGCTCCTTGAATAAAGGCTGATAAGTGAAGCATAATGCATTGCATCATGCACTTTGGAATACATTGGAGAGGCTTTTTTCGTAGCTCTTTTTGTCTAAAGTTTTCCACAATATAGAAAATTTAGCTAACTTAACGTTGGCGTGTGTCTGATGTCATTTTAGGCTCTAAATCAAAAGGTGAAGACGATTTAGTGCTGACATATGAAGTTCATCAGGTAGTTAAAAATGATCATTCTAAACTAATCATTGGTGCCCATTGAGTAAAGGAGTATAAATGAAGCATGATTCATAGAATCACGTAATTTGGGATACTTTGGATTACAAGGAGGCTTTTTCGTAGCTATTTTGATATTAAATTTTGTCATTATATAAAAAATTGTGTTAGCTATGCGTGGGCGTTGGATTACGGTCAATATGAACTCGAAATCAAAAGTTCAGACCAACTACTACAGACATGTCAAGTATATTGGCCATTTAAAATGATCATTCTAAACTGAACATTGGTGCTCCTTGAGTAAAGTCTTATAAATGAAGTATAATGCATGGGATCACGCACTTGGGGAAACATTGGATTACTTGGAGGCCGTTTTCATAGCTCTTTTAGTCTCAAATGTTGTCACAATATGGAAAATTGAGCAAGTTTAATGTGGGCGTTGGACTCATGTCATTTTGAGCTCTAATTCAAAGGTTAAAGATGATTTAGTGCGGACATGTCAAGTTTATCAGCTAGCTAAAATGATCATTCTCAACTGATCATAGGTGCTCCTTAAGTAAAGGTTTATAAATGAAACATAATGAATGGCATTACGCAGTTTGGAATATATTGAATTACTTGAAGATTTTGTTGTAGCTATTTTGCTTTTTATTTTTGTCACAATATAGAAACTTGAGCTAGCTAAACGTGGGTGTTATATTCGTGTGATTTTGAACTCTAAATCAAATGTTAATGGCGATTTAGTGAGGACATGTCAATTTGATCGGCCCGTTAAGTTGATCCTAAACTGATCATTGGTGCTCCTTGAGTAAAGGCTTATAAATGAAGCATAATGCATATCATCACGCAGTTTGGGATAGATTGGATTATATGGAGGCTTTGTAGTAGCTATTTCGGTGTTGAGTTTTGTTACAATACAAAAAATTGAGCTAGCTTAACGTGGGCGTTGGATTTGTGTGATTCTGAACTATAAATCAAAAGTTACGTACGATTTAGTGCAGACATGTCAAATTTATTGGCCAATTAAAAATGATCATTATAAACTGATTATTGGTGCTCCTTGATTAAAGGCTGATAAATGAAGCATAATGCATTGCATCATGCACTTTGGGAAAGATTAGATTACTTGGAGGCTTGTTTCGTAGCTCTTTATGTCTGAAATGTTCCACAACATAGAAAATTGAACTATCATAACGTGTGCGTTTGACTGATGTCATTTTAGGCTCTAAATCAAAAGTTAAATACTAATTAGTGCTGACATATAAAGTAGATCAGCTAGTCAAACATGATCATTCTAAACTAGTCAATGGTGCTCATTGAGTAAAGGCAAATAAATGAAGCATAAAGCATAGCATCACATAGTTTGGGATAGATTGGATTACATGGAGGCTTTTTTGTAGGTATTTTGATATGAAATTTGGTCCCAATATAGAAAATTGAGCTAGCTTAGCGTGGGCGTTCGATTCTAGTCATTTTGAACTTGAAATCAAAAGTTACAGACCAATTACTACAGACATGTCATGTGTATCGGCCAGTTATAATCATCATTCTAAACTGATCATTGGTGCTGCTTGAGTAAATGGTTATAAATGAAGCATAATGCATGGCATCACGCACATTGGGATACATTGGATTACTTGGAGGCTGTTTTCATAGCTCTTTCAATCTCAAGTGTAGTCACGATGTAGAAAATTGAGCAAGCTTAACGTGTGCGTTGGACTCATGTCAATTTGAGCTCTAATTCAAAGGTTAAAGACGATTTAGTGCGGAAATGTCAAGTGCATCAGCTAGTTAAAAATGATCATTTTAAACTGATCATTGGTGCCCCTTGAGTAAAGGCATATAAATGAAGCATAATGCATAGCATCACACAGTTTGGGATATATTGGATTACTTGGAGGCTTTGTCGTGGATATTTTGGACTTGAATTTTGTTAAAATACAGAAAATTGGCTAGCCTAACGTGGGCGTTAGATTCATGTAATTCTGAACAATAAATCAAAAGTTAGGGACAATTTAGTGCCGACATGCCAAATTGATCAGCCAATTAAAATGATCATTCTAAACTGATCATTGGTGCTCTTTGAATAAAGGCTGATAGGTGAAGCATAATGCATTGCATCATGCACTCTGGAATACATTGGAGAGGCTTTTTTCGTAGCTCTTTTTGTCTAAAATTTTCCACAATATAGAAAATTTAGCTAACTTAACGTTGGCGTGTGTCTGATGTCATTTTAGGCTTTAAATCAAAAGGTGAAGACGATTTAGTGCTGACATATGAAGTTCATCAGGTAGTTAAAAATGATCATTCTAAACTAATCATTGGTGCCCATTGAGTAAAGGAGTATAAATGAAGCCTGATTCATAGAATCACGTCGTTTGGGATACTTTGGATTACAAGGAGGCTTTTTCGTAGCTATTTTGCTTTTGATTTTTGTCACAATATAGAAACTTCAGCTAGCTAAACGTGGGTGTTATATTCGTGTGATTTTGAACTCTAAATCAAATGTTAATGGCGATTTAGTGAGGACATGTTAATTTGATCGGCCCGTTAAGTTGATCCTAAACTGATCATTGGTGCTCCTTGAGTAAAGGCTTATAAATGAAGCATAATGCATATCATCACGCAGTTTGGGATAGATTGGATTATATGGAGGCTTTGTCGTAGCTATTTCGGTGTTGAGTTTTGTTACAATACAAAAAATTGAGCTAGCTTAACGTGGGCGTTGGATTCGTGTGATTCTGAACTATAAATCAAAAGTTACGTACGATTTAGTGCAGACATGTCAAATTTATTGGCCAATTAAAAATGATCATTATAAACTGATTATTGGTGCTCCTTGATTAAAGGCTGATAAATGAAGCATAATGCATTGCATCATGCACTTTGGGAAAGATTAGATTACTTGGAGGCTTATTTCGTAGCTCTTTATGTCTGAAATGTTCCACAACATAGCAAATTGAACTATCATAACGTGTGCGTTTGACTGATGTCATTTTAGGCTCTAAATCAAAAGTTAAATACTAATTAGTGCTGACATATAAAGTAGATCAGCTAGTTAAACATGATCATTCTAAACTAGTCAATGGTGCTCATTGAGTAAAGGCAAATAAATGAAGCATAATGCATAGCATCACATAGTTTGGGATAGATTGGATTACATGGAGGCTCTTTCGTAGGTATTTTGATATTAAATTTGGTCCCAATATAGAAAATTGAGCTAGCTTAGTGTGGGCGTTCGATTCTAGTCAATTTGAACTCGAAATCAAAAGTTACAGACCAATTACTACAGACATGTCAAGTGTATCGGCCAGTTATAATCATCATTCTAAACTGATCATTGGTGCTGCTTGAGTAAATGGTTATAAATGAAGCATAATGCATGGAATCACGCACATTGGGATACATTGGATTACTTGGAGGCTGTTTTCATAGCTCTTTCACTCTCAAGTGTTGTTACGATATAGAAAATTGAGCAAGCTTAACGTGTGCGTTGGACTCATGTCAATTTGAGCTCTAATTCAAAGGTTAAAGACGATTTAGTGCGGAAATGTCAAGTGCATCAGCTAGTTAAAAATGATCATTTTAAACTGATCATTGGTGCCCCTTGAGTAAAGGCATATAAATGAAGCATAATGCATAGCATCACACAGTTTGGGATATATTGGATTACTTGGAGGCTTTGTCGTGGATATTTTGGACTTGAATTTTGTTAAAATACATAAAATTGGCTACCCTAACGTGGGCGTTAGATTCATGTAATTCTGAACAATAAATCAAAAGTTACAGACAATTTAGTGCGGACATGCCAAATTGATCAGCCAACTAAAATGATCATTCTAAACTGATCATCGGTGCACCTTGAATAAAGGCTGATAAGTGAAGCATAATGCATTGCATCATGCACTTTGGAATACATTGGAGAGGCTTTTTTCGTAGCTCTTTTTGTCTAAAATTTTCCACAATATAGAAAATTTAGCTAACTTAACGTTGGCGTGTGTCTGATGTCATTTTAGGCTCTAAATCAAAAGGTGAAGATGATTTAGTGCTGACATATGAAGTTCATCAGGTAGTTAAAAATGATCATTCTAAACTAATCATTGGTGCCCATTGAGTAAAGGAGTATAAATGAAGCATGATTCCTAGAATCACATCGTTTGGGATACTTTGGATTACAAGGAGGCTTTTTCGTAGCTATTTTGATATTAAATTTTGTCACAATATAAAAAATTGAGCTAGCTTTGTGTGGGCGTTGGATTACAGTCAATTTGAACTCGAAATCAAAAGTTCAGACCAACTACTACAGACATGTCAAGTATATTGGCCATTTAAAATGATCATTCTAAACTGATCATTGGTGCTCCTTGAGTAAAGTCTTATAAATGAAGTATAATGCATGGGATCACGCACTTTGGGAAACATTGGATTACTTGGAGGCCGTTTTCATAGCTCTTTTAGTCTCAAATGTTGTCACAATATGGAAAATTGAGCAAGTTTAATGTGGGCGTTGGACTCATGTCATTTTGAGCTCTAATTCAAAGGTGAAAGATGATTTAGTGCGGACATGTCAGCTAGCTAAAATGATCATTCTCAACTGATCATAGGTGCTCCTTAAGTAAAGGTTTATAAATGAAACATAATGAATGGCATTACGCAGTTTGGAATATATTGAATTACTTGAAGATTTTGTTGTAGCTATTTTGCTCTTTATTTTTGTCACAATGTAGAAACTTGAGCTAGCTAAACGTGGGTGTTATATTCGTGTGATTTTGAACTCTAAATCAAATGTTAATGGCGATTTAGTGAGGACATGTCAATTTGATCGGCCCGTTAAGTTGATCCTAAACTGATCATTGGTGCTCCTTGAGTAAAGGCTTATAAATGAAGCATAATGAATATCATCACGCAGTTTGGGATAGATTGGATTATATGGAGGCTTTGTCGTAGCTATTTCGGTGTTGAGTTTTTTTACAATACAGAAAATTGAGCTAGCTTAACGTGGGCGTTGGATTCGTGTCATTCTGAACTATAAATCAAAAGTTACGTACGATTTAGTGCAGACATGTCAAATTTATTGGCCAATTAAAAATGATCATTATAAACTGATTATTGGTGCTTCTTGATTAAAGGCTGATAAATGAAGCATAATTGATGAGGACATCAGGTCGTACATCCAGCCAGGAGACCAGACTGGCCGACCAGGAAGCTTGCCCGAGACAGCAGGACCATCTGGCGCGCCTGCCGGACCAGACAGTACCGCCGGACCCTCGACCTATAGGACCAGACCGGTCAACATCGCCGGCGGAGAGGCCCAAGCTTCCGGCACACTTGGTGGGGACGTGAATGACACCGCCGGTCCCCCTGATGACACCGCCGACTCCGGGATCAACTTGGCCGGTCCTGAAGTCATTCCGGCCAGTACCGCGCACAATCCAGCCGGTACAGGCCATCCAGCCGAGTACACGCACACTTCCACTTCTACACAAGAGGACTCGGACCAAATGAGCTACCAGCTCCAGGACATGCACTTAGAGGAAGTATCTACACCAGTGGTACCTCCAGGAGCAATGACAAGAAGCAGATCAAGAGCACTCTTCCACAAATTCAGCTTATGGGTCGACAAGCTTCTAGAGGAAGAGCAGCTAAGGACAATGGGCCAGAAGAGCAAATTAGAGTCCAAAGGCTTCTCAACAACACAAGGAACATCAGAGACTTGGGCTTTAGTGGCAAGAGAGGTCAGGGCCCAAAGATATTTAACCCTACTCCAAGTCGAAGACTAGGAGCAAGGCGCGTGCATGCCACAAGGACGGCCACCTTCCATTTCTTGGCCGTGAGGTGAGTTAAGGTAAGTTTACATTCGAATATATGCCTCTTTCTGTTTTGCAGGGTAGGATCTAGTTGCTTTACATTTTTGAGTCAAGAACATTTTAGGAATAGGTCCTTTTTCGGTTATACACTTTTGTATCTTTTCCTTTTGTGCACTTTTGTAAACTTTCCTTTTTCTTTATTTGAGTCGACCCTAGAAGGTCAAGCTGTCGAGCATATTAATAAGGCTCCTTCCAGCATTGTAGTTCGACAACCTTTTTGATTATTAATAAAGTAGAACTTTTTCCCTACAAGTTTTCTCTCTAAGAATCTTGTGCGCTTAGAACCTAGTTGAGACCAGCCCTCCTAGCTCTAAGTTTGTGATTTATCACGAGGTTCATCACCCCTCGTGTGGTTCACTTCACCCTTCCATCGTTTACCAACCAGAAAACCCCTATCCAGAAGCCTAAGGTTGAGTTTCTCACCTAATCTTCTACAAACAGCCCACGCGCATACATCCTTGAATCAAGGCTTGTATCATTTTGGTATCAGAGCTTAAAGCTCCTAAACCAGGTTGTTTCTATCCTTTTGCTTGTTTTGTTTTTGTTCTTGCATTAGTTTAAGTCGCATTCAAGAAAAATAAAAAAATAACCTCAAACTCCAAACCGAGTGCATCTAGCCTCCTACGTGTATCACTAGGGTTTAGATTCACTTTTTGCATTGCATACACGTTTTCCTTTTTGTTTAATTCATATTTCCATTAGTTTTAAGTTAAATTAAAAAGAAAACAAAAAGAAAAGAAAAGAAAATAGGAAAATACACAAAAGAATTCGAATTGGACAGCTAGCACAAGTTGTCTAGGAAGTTTCCTTTTTTTCGAATTTCCTTTCCTTAGGATTTTCCTTTTGCATTTTTTTCAAATCCCATATAAAAAGAAACTCTCCTAATAATTTAGGAGCACCCTAATTATCTTCTTTCTTTGTAGCACACCATGGGAGAAGAGAATAGAGACGCAGCTGAAGCCATGATGGCCATGTTCACCACACTCCAAACACAACTCGCATCCATAGGCGAGAGGTTGGAGCGCGTGGAGAGACCAGTAAGATTCCAGGCCATAAGGCACGTGAGAGCTGAGCAAGACCGTCCTGAGGGTCCTGAGCACCTTAGGACACGGCACGAACAGGAGGAACCCCAGCCAGATGGAGATGAGGACACACAACCTCATAACTATCACCATAGGCCGAGAGGACCTCCACGGCAACCAGAGGCAGAAGATGATGGCTTTGAGCCATATGGTCTTCACCAGAGACCAAGAATGCCTCCTAGACTCATGAGGATGGAGATGAACACACCTATAACCGGGTAATTCATCCTGATGTTAAACTAACTCCTCCAACTTTTGCAGGAAAAGTAGACCCCGAGGCTTACCTAGATTGGGAGAAGCGAATGGATCATATCTTTGATCACTACAACCAACCAGGACCTAGGAGAGTCTCAATGGCAGTAGCACAGCTCACGGAAAATGCCCTCATCTGGTGGGATCGTGAGGTATCTGACAGAAGGAGGAAGAGAATGAGGCCCGTAGACTCATGGGTCGACATGAAAGACCTCATGCGACAAAGGTATGTTCCGCCTTACTTTCATAGGGATTTGCAACGACGTTTTCGTACTCTTAAGCAGGGTACCAGATCAGTAGAGGAGTACTATGAAGAGTTCGAGAGGTTAAG
>JAEVFF010001865.1:0-27266 GCA_018901945.1 Pugionium dolabratum
ACATAATCGAACCCAAAATACAAAAAAATCAAATCCTATAATACAACATCGAACCGAAACAGCCATAATCGCACACAAAATCCAAACATACACCCAGAAATACACAAACTTGTACCTCAAATACACAAAATCGCACCCTATCACACAATATCGAACCCACACAGCAAAATCAAACACGAAATCGAATCTTACAAACGAAAATACACAAAATCATACCCAAAATCCAAACCTACACCCGGAAATACATAAACTCGTACCTCAAATACACAAAATCGCACCCTATCACACAATATCGAAACCACATACCAAAATCAAACACGAAATCGAATCTTACAACAAAAAATACACAAAATCGTACCCAAAAGACACAAAACCGAACCCAAACAACCATAATCCAACACGAAATCACACAATCGAACCTCAAATACCCAAAATCGGACCTTAGAAACTACGCCAAACCCCAACATCGAAAATCGAACATGAAATCAGAACACCCAATCGGAAATACCCAAATCGAACCTTAGAACACTATGTCGAACCCCAAAAACGAAAAATCAAAAACGAAATCACAAGATCCAAGCAAAAATACCCTAAATCGAACCCTAGAACACTACGTCGAACCCCAACAACGAAAAATCGAACACAAAAGAACAACATCCAACCGAATATACTCAAAATTGAACACTAAAACCTAGAAAATCGCAAACCCTACAAATTACAGTTGAAAATCACCTTCGATTCTAAGTTTAAAACTGATTTTACCTCATCTCGAGGCGATGTTCCTCTTCCCAAACTCGAATTTTGTTTGTTCTTGATTTTTCGAAAAACCCTAAAATCCCAAATTGATTTCGGGGATGTTTATGCGATCTTTCTAACTCCTTTGTGAAAAACGGAGTTATGGCAAATAAAAACAGGGTTAAACGGTGTTATCTTCACTTAAACGGTGTTATTTCAAACTAAACGGCATTATGAGGTCTGTTTCCGATTTATAACGGAATGTTATCCAAAGTGACAATTTAAAGTTAATATTGTAACAAACAAATGTTTGAGTATTTAAAATGTAAGTCACAAAATCTTGAGGTTTAAAGTGTTAGTGGCTGCCAAATTCGAGGTTTTTTATGCGATTTACCAATAAATAACACCCAATAACTTTAGATTTTAGGGTTTAAAGTTTAAGGTTTAGGAGATAATATTATATAAATATATCACTAGAGTTGAGATTTTAGGGTTTAGAGTTTGTAATTGCTACTTTACATTGTTTTGTAGATTTTAGTGTTTAAGTTTGAGATTTTTGGGTTTAAAGTTTGTAAATGCTACTTTACAATGTTTCATAAATTTTAGGGTTTAGTGCTTAGATTTTTGAGTATTGAATTTTTAATTACTACTTTACAATGTTTTGTAGATTTTAGAATTTATAGTTGATATTTTGGATTTGGATTTCATAATTGCTATTTTACAATGTTTTATAGATTTTAGGGTATAAAGTTTAGATTTTTGAGTTTGGAGTTTGTAATTGCTACTTTACAATGTTTTATAGATTTTAGGGTATAGAGTTTAGATTTTTGGGTATGAAGTTTGTAATTGTTACTTTATAATGTTTTATAGATTTTAGGATTACAAGTTTAGATTTTTAGGTTTTGGGCTTAGAGTTTATTATTACGCAATAAATTCACCTTCAACCGGATCGTGGACCAATGTAAAGGGAGCAACCTCTGAATCAATCAAACTCTCATATCAATGAGTTTGTTTTCTGGACTTGTTAATGTTCTTAATCGTTTGATCATTCACGAACACGACTTCTCTCCTCCTAATGAGTTTATTCTTAATGTGATCATAAAATATTTATCCAAACTCATCCTGACCATAACCAATAAACACACAAAGTCGTGGCTTCATCTCAAGTTTTGACCTTTCATCTTTGGGAATGTGCAAAAATACCTTACACCCAGAGACTCTCAAATGACCACAAGAAACATCAGTCCAAACCCTCTCTGGAATGTCACCTTCCAATGGAGCACTTGGTGACATGAACAACTAATCTCAAAGTTGCACCCCATAATGTCATCACCAAGCCTTAATGTGAAATCAAACATCTAATCCTTTCAACAATTGTTATGTTCATCTTTTCAGCCAACCCATTCATCCGTAGAGTCTTAGATGGCGTCTTCTGCCTAATGTCATGTTCCCTACAATAAGCATCAAATGGTCCAGAATACTATCAACCATTATCACTACAAAAATATTTCAACTTATTTTCCATCTGTCTCTACACCAATGCCAAAAAATGCTTGAAATATCCTAAAATTTGTCCTTAGTCTTCATAGTGAAAACTCACAACTTCCTAAAATGATCATCAATGAATGTAACAATATATGATTGCACTGCCAAAATATTTTGTCTTCATTGGACCACACACATCTAAATGTCCCAAATTAAGTATCTCAGATTTTTCTAGAAGATGAAGAACAGTTGAACGAGAGTCAGTGTTATTTTCCTGCAAAATAATGCACACACTTATGCAAATGCAAACTGGAGATATTGTAATGGCTTATTTCTTTGAAAGAATAGAAAATCTCCTTTCCCTCATGTGACCGAGTCTCTTATGCCATAAATCCATAGCATCATCCTTATCCACTGCTTTTTAACAATGTTTTTTGAGACCTTAACCTGCAACCAATAGAAGGATACATACTTATCACCTCGAGCCACAACCATAGAACCCCGTGAAATTTTTCATTTAACCCCTCTAGAAAAACTATAGAAACCTTCATCATCAAGTGACATGGCCATTGGCCAAACCCCCGGCCAACTGCCCGGCCAGGCCGGCCCATGCAACAAAAAAGCGGCCAAATACGCGCAAAAGAATACATGGATGTATCTTAATGAATTCCAGCTCAACCAATAAGTGGCCAGCCAATACCAAACCGAGACTATAACCTTGACTCATAAAGGACATGTGGCGACATGGGCTCACCTAAAACCAGACCGGATCAAGTCATGCATCATTCATCAAGTTGGTGTTGCCGAAACTTACCATATTTGGAACTTTCCTTATATGAAAGTCTCCAAAATTTTCTTTGGTGATCAGGAGACTTTTTGGTACTTATAGGAGCTCTCTTAAGAACTTCTAGAAGCACAAACACGCCTTGGATCAGGCGGGTCCATCGGTGCCTTAAAATAAATCGATTGGAGCCGTTTATGGCAAGTGAGATGACCAACCGGTTTAATCACTTGCAAACCAAAACATGGCATCCAGGAGAAATTATTAAAACCATAAGGAAGCCTCAAATCAACCTACCATGCACCAGCCACCATAGGATCAGGCGGTTTCCTCTTCTCCAACACTTGCCATACCGAAGTGCACTTAATGCGTTCAGATTGTAACATTTCTATTCTTTGAAACTTGGGAACGTATTGAAAAATTTCCGAAGCATCCAGGATTTACCTAGAAACCTTTCATTCGCCCCTAAGCTTTAAAGATACAAGCATCTACACTTTCCATGTTGGCCAAACAAGACATTAATGGCCAACGGCTATATACTTTAAATGTACGATTTCTTTTTCTCATTTTATGTTTTAGGACCGTTGCTATGAGCATTATTGTTATAAGCCTTAACTCACGGCCATGATGCTCTTGAACAGGTTGAAGAAGTTTTAGGCAAAAAAATCGGCCTTAGGCTTCTGAAGTGGGGTTTTCTGGTGTGTGTTAAGTGGTTGGGTGAAGTGAACCACATGAGGTATGGAAAGCCTCGTGATAAATCACAATCTTAGAACTAGGAGGGCTGGTCTCGACTAGGTTCTAAACAATAGAGTTTTGTGAGAAAAACTCTTAGAAAATGCTCTATTTATTAATAATCAAAAAGGTTGTCGAACTACATTGCTGAAAGGAGCCTTATTAATATTCTCAGCAGCTTGACCTTACAAGGGTCGACCCAAAAGAAAACTGGAAAAAATACAAAAGTGCATAAAGGAAAAATTACAAAAAGGAATAACCGAAAAAGAACAACTACTTAATTGTCTTGACTCAATAAAAAAGGAAAACTACTAATTCCTACCCTGCAAAACAGAAAAGGTAATCTTATAATTGAAAACTTACCTACTTACCATTCAGCCAAGAAATGGAAGGTTACACGCCTTGTTTTCCATTTGGAGTAGGTTAATGAATTGTTGGGCATTGATCTCTTTTGCCACGAGAGCCCAAGTTTCTGGAGCACTTTGAGAGGTTGAGAAGCCCTTGACTTGATCCTTGCACTCTTGGCCCATTGCTCTTTGTCTTTGATCTTCTAGGAGCTTTTCTACCCACAAGCTGAACTTGTGGAAGAGTGTCCTTGTTCTGCTTCTTGTCATGGATCCCGGTGGTACCATTGGTGCAGAACTTTCCCCTAGGTCCATGCCCTGAAGCTGGCTGATGATCTGGTCCGAGTCTCCTTGTGTGGAGTTTGAGCTGGTCGTGTGATCGCATGAGTCAGTTGTGCCGCGTGTAGAGCTGGCCGAGATGAAATCGGAGCCGGCCAGAATGCTAGGTGAGCCGGCAGCGTTACCAGCTGGGGCGGTGGTATTGGCCATATTGCCGCCAATTGGGCCGGAGGTTTGGGCCTCTTCCCTGTCGATGTTGGTTGGCCCGACCCTACTGATCATTGGGCCGGTGGTACCGCTTGGCCCGGTAGACTCGCCCAATGGCCCGACTGTCTCGGGCAGGCCTTCTGGTCAACTTTTTATCATCTAGCTGGCCAGATGATCTGGTGCCCTCATCATCCCCTCTCCCTTCAGTAGGTTTTGCCCTCAAAACTGGTTTATCTGCAAGGAAGGGAACTAAATTAGTCACATTAAATTTGTTAGACACATTAAAATCACCTGGAAGTTCATGTCGGTAGGCTTTGTTGTTGATCTTCTCCAAGATTTTGAATGGTCCATCTCCTCTGGGGCCTAGCATGGAACTCCTTAGGCTGGGGAATCTTTCTTGCCGTAGGTGTAGCCACACCCAATCACCTGATTGGAAGATCACCTCCTTTCTCCCCTTGTTGGCATGAGTCACATACTGTTTGGTACTCTTTTCTAGGTTCTCCGCGAGCTTCTGGTGCAACTTCTTGATGAACTCTGCTTTAGACTCTCCATTTAGGTTGGTCATCTCTGCTAGTGGTAGTGGCGTTTGCTCCAAAGGTCTTTGGGGGGTTGAAGCCATAGACAACCTCAAATGGGGTCTTCTTAGTAGCTGAGTGCACGGCTCGGTTGTAGGAAAACACAATGAATGGCAGGCACTCCACCCATGTCTTGAGGTTCTTCCCAAGGGTGGTCCTGAGAAGAGTTGATAAGGTCTGGTTGACCACTTCAGTTTGGCCATCGGTCTGTGGGTGGCACGTGGTGGAGAATAGAAGCTTCGTGCCTAGTTTTCTCCAAAGGATCCTCCAGAAGTGGCTGAGGAATCTGGTGTCTCTGTCTGATACGATGGTACTTGGCATTTCATGAAGATGCACTACCTCTTTGAAGAATAGCTATGACGTTTGCATGACATCATTAAAATTTGCACACCGTATAAAGTGTGCCATCTTAGAAAAACGGTCTACCACTACAAAGATGGCATCTTTGTGGTTGATCTTGGGCATACCTAGAACGAAGTCCATAGAAATGTCTACCCATGGATGTGTAGGTATAGGCAGAGAGAGATACAACCCATGAGGGTGTACGTGGGACTTCACCTTTTTGCAAGTAATACACCTTGCACAATGGGCTTTTATTGTCCTTTTAATGTGTGACTAGTAGAAATGTTCCTTGACCATGGCCAATGTCTTGTCAACACCAAAGTGGCCCATAAGACCTCCTCCATGAGCTTCTAGGGTGATAAGCTCTCAGAGAGATCTTGTGGTATGCACAACCTTCTTTCCCGGAATAAGAATCCATTATGGAGGTAGAACTTGCCGTGACTCCATGTGCCACACTCCTTATAACTCTCAACAAAGTCAGGATCATCCTTGTATAAGGCCTTGATGTGCTCCAATCCTATGATCTTTGCTTCCATTGTTGATATCAAGGCAAACCTACTTGATAATACATCGGCTACCACATTATCCTTGCCCTCTTTGTAATTGATGATGTAACGTAAGGTTTCTATGTACTCCTGATGAGGACATCAGGTCGTACATCCAGCCAGGAGACCAGACTGGCCGACCAGGAAGCTTGCTCGAGACAGCCGGACCATCTGGCACGCCTGCCAGCCCAAGCAGTACCACCGGACCCTCGACCACAAGGACCAGAGCAACCAGCATTGCCGGCGGAGAGGCCCAAGCTTCCGGCACACTTGGTGGCGATGTGGATGACACCGCTGGTCCCTCTGGTGATGCCGCCAACTCCGGGATCAACTTGGCCGGTCCTGAAGGCATTCCGGCCAGTACCTCGCACAATCCAGCCGGTACAGCCGATCCAACCGAGTACACGCGCATTTCCACTTCTACACAAGAGGACTCGGACCAAATGAGCTACCAGCTCCAGGACATGCACCTAGAGGAAGTATCTACACCAGTGGTACCTCAAGGAGCAGTGACAAGAAGCAGATCAAGGGCACTCTTCCACAAATTCAGCTTATGGGTCGACAAGCTCCTAGAGGAAGATCGACTAAGGACAATGGGCAAAAAATGCAAGGAAGAGTCCAATGGCTTCTCAACAACACAAGGGACATCAGAGACTTGGGCTTTAGTGGCAAGAGAGGTCAGGGGCCAAAGATTCTTAACCCTACTCCAAGTCGAAGACTAGGAGCAAGGCGCGTGCATGCCACAAGGACGGCCACCTTCCATTTCTTGGCATGAGGTAAGTTAAGGTAAGTTTCAATTCGAATATATGCCTCTTTCTGTTTTGCAGGGTAGGATCTAGAATATTTACTTTTATTGAGTCAAAGACATTTTAGGAATAGGTCCTTTTTCGATTATACACTTTTGTATCTTTTCCTTTTGTGCACTTTTGTAAGTTTTCCTTTTCTTATTTGGGTCGACCCTAGAAGGTCAAGCTGTCGAGCATATTAATAAGGCTCCTTCCAGCATTGTAGTTCGACAACCTTTTTGATTATTAATAAAGTAGAACTTTTTCCCTACGAGCTTTCTCTCAAGAGAGACTTGTGCGCTTAGAACCTAGTTGAGACCAGCCCTCCTAGCTCTAAGTTGTGATTTATCACGAGGTTCATCACCCCTCGTGTGGTTCACTTCACCTTTCCATCGAATACCAACCCAAAAACCCCTATCCAAGAAGTCTAAGGTCGAGTTTCTCACCTAAACTTCTCCAAACAGCCCACGCGCATACATCCTTGAATCAAGGCTTGTATCATTTTGGTATCAGAGCTTAAAGCTCCTAAACCAGGTTGTTTCTATCCTTTTGCTTGTTATGTTTTTAGTTCTTGCATTAGTTTAAGTCACATTCAAGAAAAATAAAAAAAATAACATCAAACTCCAAACCGAGTGCATCTAGCCTTCTACGTGTATCACTAGGGTTTAGATTCACTTTTGCATTACCATTCACGTTTTTCCTTTTTGTTTAAGTCATATTTCCTTTATTTTTAAGTTTAATTAAAAAGAAAAGAAAAAGAAAATAGAAAAGATACTAAAAGAATTCGAATTGGTACCACAAGTGGTACCACAAGTTTTCAAGAAAGTTTATTTTTTTTTCAAATCTTCATATCTTTGAATTTCCAATTCTCAGATTTTTTCCCTTTTTGCAAATTTTCGAATCCTTATAAAAAGAAAACCCTCCTAATAATTTAGGAGCATCCTAACTTGTCTTTTTTCTTTGTAGCACACAATGGCAGAAGAAAACAAAGAAGCAACCGAAGCCATGATGGCCATGTTCACCACACTCCAAACACAACTCGCATCCATAGGCGAGAGGTTGGAGCGCGTGGAAAGACCGGTGAGATTCCAGGCCATAAGGCATGTGAGAGCTGAGCAAGACCGTCCTGAGGGTCCTGAGCACCTTAGGACACGGCACGAACAGGAGGAACCCCAACCAGATGGAGATGAGGACACACGACCTCATAACTATCACCATAGGCCGAGAGGACCTCCATGGCAGCCAGAGGCAGAAGATGATGGCTTTGAGCCATATGGTCTTCACCAGAGACCAAGAATGCCTCCTAGACATCATGAGGATGGAGATGAACATGCCTATAACCGGGTAACTCATCCTGATTTTAAGCTAACTCCTCAAAGTTTTGCAGGAAAAGTAGACCCCGAGGCTTACCTAGATTGGGAGAGAAGAATGAATCATATCTTTGATCATTACAACCAACCAGGACCTAGGAGAGTCTCAATGGCAGTAGCACAACTCACGGACAATGCCCTCATCTGGTGGGATCGTGAGGTATCCGACAGAAGGAGGAAGAGAATGAGGCCCATAGACTCATGGGTCGACATGAAAGACCTCATGCGACAAAGGTTTGTTCCACCTTACTTTCATAGAGACTTGCAACGTCATTTTCGTACTCTTAAGTAGGGTACTAGATCAGTAGAGGAGTACTATTAAGAGTTCGAGAAGCTAAGGAACAGATTGGAGCTCAATGATGATGAAGAAGCATTGATGGCACAATTCTTGGATGGACTCCAAGAAAGGATCAGCTGCAAGGTGGAAAGGCAAATCTACAACGACTTCAAGGACTTGTTCCACCTATCTGTGCAAGCTGAACAGCACATCAAACGTAAGAGCCAAGACATCCGCAGCAAGCCTAAGACACCTTGGGCACCAAGCAACATGCCTAAGACAGTGGACAAAGGCAAAAGCGTAGAGATCGAGTCAAGGTTCAAGAGCAAGCCTCCTGAACCCACCCGTGACCAGAGAGAGCCTGGTAAGTCTTCTAACCCTCAAAGATCACGTGACATCACTTGTTTCAAGTGTAGGGGTCGTGGACACATCTCAAGGGAGTGCCCAAACAACCGGGTCATGTTGATTACGGAGGCTGGAGAATATGAGTCCCAAGATGAAGAGGACTATGAACCAGAAGAGGAGTATGGTGACATTGAGTACCCTGATGTGGGGGAAGTGCTGGTCACTAGACGTATCCTCAGTGCAATGGTGGATCCTTCAGAGACCATCCAAAGGGAGAACATCTTCCACAGCCGTTGCACCATCAAGGGCAAGGTATGTAACCTCATCATAGATGGTGGTTCTTGCACTAACGTTGCTAGTGCATATATGGTTGATAAGCTAGGTCTAGAGAAGACAAGGCATCCTCGACCATATAGACTGAGATGGCTGGATGACAAAGTGGAGCTCAAGATCCATGAGCAAGTCACTGTGCCATTCAGTGTGGGCAAGTACCAAGACCAAGTCGTGTGCGACGTGGTGCCCATGCAAGCTGGCCATCTTCTGCTAGGAAGACCATGGCAGTTTGACAAAGAGACCAGGCATGATGGCCGAACCAATCTCTACACTTTTGTGCATGACAAAAGAAAGGTCAGCTTGGCTCCTCTTACACCTGCCCAGGTACATGAGCTACAACTCCAAATGAGTAAGGAAAAGAAACTTATCAAGTCTAATTTTCTTATTCAACCAAGCCATGTCCGGAGAGCTTTAGCCTCGAAGGATTTAATGTTACTAATGGTTTTCAAGGAAGTGTTGATGTAGAACAGGGACAGGTAGAGCTACCTCATGAAGTAGCAACACTCCTCAACAAATTCCAGGATGTATTTCCAGAGGAGATACCAGGCTTGCCTCCTTTACGTGGCATAGAACATCAGATTGATCTAGTGCCCGGAGCAGCCCTGCCCAACCGGCCAGCCTACCGGATGAGTCCAGAGGAGTCCAAGGAGCTTGAGAGGCAAGTCAAGGAGCTCCTGGAGAAAGGATATGTTCGAGAGAGCCTTAGTCCATGTGCTGTACCAGTGCTACTAGTGCCCAAGAAGGATGGGACTTGGCGCATGTGCGTGGACTGCCGAGCAATCAACAACATCACGGTCAAGTATAGGCATCCAATACCACGACTGGATGACATGCTAGATGAGCTGAGTGGAGCCACGGTCTTCTCCAAGATAGACCTCAAAAGTGGATACCACCAGGTAAGAATGAAGGAAGGTGATGTGTGGAAGACTGCTTTGCTTTCAAGACAAAGCAAGGGCTCTACGAGTGGACAGTCATGCCATTTGGCTTGACTAATGCCCCAAGCACCTTCATGCGCCTTATGAACCAGTTCTTAGGGCGTACATCAGTAAGTTTGTGGTAGTTTATTTTGATGACATACTTGTTTATAGTAAGTGCCTACGGGAACACCTCACACATCTTGAGATGGTCTTTAAAACCCTTCGACAAGAAGAGCTTTATGCCAATCTCAAGAAGTGCACCTTTTGTACTGATAAGCTTGTCTTTTTAGGTTTTGTTGTGAGTTCACAGGGCCTACAGGTTGATGAAGAGAAGATTCGAGCCATACAAGAATGGCCAACACCAGGAAACATCAGCCAAGTAAGGAGCTTCCACGGACTGGCCAGCTTCTATAGGAGATTCGTGCCCAACTTCAGCAGTATTGCCTCACCATTGACGGCAGTAGTGAAGAAGAACGTGGGATTCAGCTGGGGAGAAGCTCAGGAGAAGGCATTCCAGGCCTTGAAGGACAGCCTTACACATGCACCAGTGCTAGTCCTGCCCGACTTCAACAAGACGTTTGAAGTGGAGTGTGATGCCTCTGGAATAGGCATAGGAGCAGTGCTAACCCAAGGAGGGAGACCAGTGGCATACTTCAGTGAGAAGCTAGGTGGTGCCTCACTGAACTACCCCACTTATGACAAGGAGCTCTATGCCCTTGTCCGAGCATTGGAGACTTGGCAGCATTACTTGCTGTCCAAGGAGTTTGTGATCCACACTGATCACGAGACTCTCAAACACCTCAGAGGGCAAACCAATCTCAAGAGGAGACATGCCAGGTGGATGGAGTTCATAGAGACCTTCCCGTACATCATCAAGTACAAGAAGGGCAAAGACAATGTGGTAGCCGATGCACTATCAAGGAGGTTTGCCTTGATATCAACCATGGAGGCAAAGGTCCTAGGATTCGAGCACATCAAGGACCTATACAAGGATGATCCTGACTTTGCTGAGAGCTACAAGGAGTGTGGCACAGGGAGTCATGGCAAGTTCTACATCCATGAGGGATTCTTGTTCCGAGAAAGAAGGCTGTGCATACCACAAGGATCATTAAGGGAGCTTATCATCCGAGAAGCTCATGGAGGAGGACTCATGGGCCACTTTGGTGTCGACAAGACTCTAGCAGTGGTCAAGGAGCACTTCTACTGGCCACACATCAAGAGGACAGTAGAAGCTCATTGTGCAAGATGCATCACTTGCAAGAAGGCAAAGTCCCGAGTGCAACCTCACGGGTTGTATCTCCCACTGCCCATACCAACACATCCATGGGTGGACATCTCAATGGACTTTGTTCTAGGTCTGCCCAAGATCAACCACAAAGATGCAATCTTTGTAGTGGTGGACAGATTCTCCAAGATGGCACACTTCATCCCATGTGCCAATGTCAATGATGCCACACAAACAGCTGAGCTGTTCTTCAGGGAGATAGTACGGCTTCATGGAGTGCCAAGGACCATCGTATCAGACAGGGACACCAAGTTCCTCAGCCATTTCTGGAGGACCCTTTGGAGAAAGCTAGGCACGAAGCTACTCTTCTCTACCACCTGCCATCCTCAAACCGATGGCCAAACTGAAGTTGTCAACAGGACACTATCAACTCTTCTCAGAACTACACTAGGGAAGAACCTAAAGACTTGGGTGGAGTGCCTGCCATTCATAGAGTTCGCTTACAACCGAGCCGTGCACTCAGCAACCAAGAAGACACCATTTGAAGTAGTATACGGCTTCAACCCTCTCACCCCATTGGAGCAAACACCACTACCACCAGCTGAGATGACCAACCTCAACGGAGCATCCAAGGCAGAGTTCATAAGGAGGTTACACCAGAAGGTAGCAGAAAACTTGGAGAAGAGGACCGGACAGTACGTGACTCATGCCAACAAAGGAAGAAAGGAGGTGATCTTTCAACCAGGCGATTGGGTGTGGCTACACCTACGGCAGGAGAGGTTCCCAAACCTAAGGAGTTCCAAGCTAGCACCAAGAGGAGATGGACCATTCAGAGTGCTCGAGAGGATCAACAACAACGCCTACCGGATCGAGCTTCCAGGTGAGTTTAATGTGTCCAATACGTTCAATGTTACTGACTTGGCCCCTTTCCATGCAGATGATCCAGTTTTGAGGACAAAACCTACTGAAGAGGGAGGGAATGATGAGGACATCAGGTCGTACATCCAGCCAGGAGACCAGACTGGCCGACCAGGAAGCTTGCCCGAGACAGCAGGACCATCTGGCACGTCTGCCGGACCAGGCAGTACCGCCGGACCCTCGACCTATAGGACCAGACCGGTCAGCATCGCCGGCGGAGAGGCCCAAGCTTCCGGCACACTTGGTGGGACGTGGATGACACCGCCGGTTCCTCTGGTGATGCCGCCAACTCCGGGATCAACTTGGCCGGTCCTGAAGGCATTCCGGCCAGTACCTCGCACAATCCAGCCGGTACAGCCGATCCAGCCGAGTACACAGCCGAGTACACGCACACTTCCACTTCTACACAAGAGGACTCGGACCAAATGAGCTACCAGCTCCAGGACATGCACCTAGAGGAAGTATCTACACCAGTGGTACCTCAAGGAGCAATGACAAGAAGCAGATCAAGGGCACTCTTCCACAAATTCAGCTTATGGGTCGACAAGCTCCTAGAGGAAGATCGACTAAGGACAATGGGCCAAAAATGCAAGGAAGAGTCCAATGGCTTCTCAACAACACAAGGGACATCAGAGACTTGGGCTTTAGTGGCAAGAGAGGTCAGGGCCCAAAGATTCTTAACCCTACTCCAAGTCGAAGACTAGGAGCAAGGCGCGTGCATGCCAGAAGGACGGCCACCTTCCATTTCTTGGCCATGAGGTAAGTTAAGGTAAGTTTCAATTCGAATATATGCCTCTTTCTGTTTTGCAGGGTAGGATCTAGATTATTTACTTTATTGAGTCAAAGACATTTTAGGAATAGGTCCTTTTTTTCGATTATACACTTTTGTATTTTTTCCTTTGTGCACTTTTGTAAGTTTTCCTTTTCTTATTTGGGTCAACCCTATAAGGTCAAGCTGTCGAGCATATTAAATAAGGCTCCTTCCAGCATTGTAGTTCGACAACCTTTTTGATATTAATAAAGATAGAACTTTTTCCCCAACAAGTTTTCTCCCAAGAATCTTGTGCGCTTAGAATCTAGTTGAGATCAGCCCTCCTAGCTCTAAGTTTGTGATTTATCACGAGGTTCATCACCCCTCGTGTGGTTCACTTCACCCTTCCATCTTTTACCAACCAGAAAACCCCCATCCAGAAGCCTAAGGTTGAGTTTCTCACCTAATCTTCTACAAACAGCCCACGCGCATCCAAGCCTTGAATCGAGGCTTGTATCACCTATCCAGAAGCTTAAGGTCGTGTTTCTCACCTAAAATTCTCCAAACAGCCCATGCACATCCAACCCTTGAATCGAGGCTTGTATCACCGACCTTTGTTACACGCGCTCACTCTTCAATTTGAAGTAGGGTTATGAAGTGCTGGGCCTTGGAATCTTTTGCCACGAGAGCCCAAGTGATGAGGACATCAGGTCGTACATCCAGCCAGGAGACCAGACTGGCCGACCAGGAAGCTTGCCCGAAACAGCAGGACCATCTGGCGCGCCTGCCGGACCAGACAGTACCGCCGGACCCTCGACCTATAGGACCAGACCGGTCAACATCGCCGGCGGAGAGGCCCAAGCTTCCGGCACACTTGGTGGGGACGTGAATGACACCGCCGGTCCCCCTGATGACACCGCCGACTCCGGGATCAACTTGGCCGGTCCTGAAGTCATTCCGGCCAGTACCGCGCACAGTCCAGCCGGTACAGGCGATCCAGCCGAGTACACGCACACTTCCACTTCTACACAAGAGGACTCGGACCAAATGAGCTACCAGCTCCAGGACATGCACTTAGAGGAAGTATCTACACCAGTGGTACCTCCAGGAGCAATGACAAGAAGCAGATCAAGAGCACTCTTCCACAAATTCAGCTTATGGGTCGACAAGCTTCTAGAGGAAGAGCAGCTAAGGACAATGGGCCAGAAGAGCAAATTAGAGTCCAAAGGCTTCTCAACAACACAAGGAACATCAGAGACTTGGGCTTTAGTGGCAAGAGAGGTCAGGGCCCAAAGATTTTAACCCTACTCCAAGTCGAAGACTAGGAGCAAGGCGCGTGCATGCCACAAGGACGGCCACCTTCCATTTCTTGGCCATGAGGTAAGTTAAGGTAAGTTTTCAATAAGAATATTTGCCTCTTTCTGTTTTGCAGGGTAGGATCTAGAATATTTACTTTTATTGAGTCAAAAACATTTTAGGAATAGGTCCTTTTTCGATTATACACTTTTGTATCTTTTCCTTTGTGCACTTTTGTAAGTTTTCCTTTTCTTATTTGGGTCGACCCTAGAAGGTCAAGCTGTCGAGCATATTAATAAGGCTCCTTCCAGCATTGTAGTTCGACAACCTTTTTGATTATTAATAAAGTAGAACTTTTTCCCTACGAGCTTTCTCTCAAGAGAGACTTGTGCGCTTAGAACCTAGTTGAGACCAGCCCTCCTAGCTCTAAGTTTGTGATTTATCACGAGGTTCATCACCCCTCGTGTGGTTCACTTCACCCTTCCATCGTTTACCAACCAGAAAACCCCTATCCAGAAGCCTAGGTTGAGTTTCTCACCTAATCTTCTACAAACAGCCCACGCGCATACATCCTTGAATCAAGGCTTGTATCATTTTGGTATCAGAGCTTAAAGCTCCTAAACCAGGTTGTTTCTATCCTTTTGCTTGTTTTGTTTTGTGTTCTTGCATTAGTTTAAGTCGCATTCAAGAAAAATCAAAAAAATAACCTCAAACTCCAAACCGAGTGCATCTAGCCTCCTACGTGTATCACTAGGGTTTAGATTCACTTTTTGCATTGCATACACGTTTTCCTTTTTGTTTAAGTCATATTTCCTTTATTTTTAAGTCTAATTAAAAAGAAAAGAAAAAGAAAATAGAAAAGATACTAAAGAAATTCGAATTGGACAGCTAGCACAAGTTGTCTAGGAAGTTTCCTTTTTCGAATTTCCTTTCTTTAGAATTTTTTCCTTTTGCATTTTTTTCAAACCACATATAAAAAGAAAACTCTCCTAATAATTTAGGAGCACCCTAATTGTCTTCTTTCTTTGTAGTACACATGGGAGAAGAGAATAGAGACGCAGCTGAAGCCATGATGGCCATGTTCACCACACTCCAAACACAACTCGCATCCATAGGCGAGAGGTTGGAGCGCGTGGAGAGACCAGTAAGATTCCAGGCCATAAGGCACGTGAGAGCTGAGCCAGATCGTCCTGAGGGTCCTGAGTACCTTAGGACACGGCACGAACAGGAGGAACCCCAGCCAGATGGAGATGAGGACACGCAACCTCATAACTATCACCATAGGCCGAGAGGACCCCCACGGCAACCAGAGGCAGAAGATGATGGCTTTGAGCCATATGGTCTTCACCATAGATCAAGAATGCCTCCTAGACGTCATGAGGATGGAGATGAACACACCTACAACCGGGTAATTCATCCTGATGTTAAACTAACTCCTCCAAGTTTTGCAGGAAAAGTGGACCCCGAGGCTTACCTAGATTGGGAGAAGCGAATGGATCATATCTTTGATCACTACAACCAACCAGGACCTAGGAGAGTCTCAATGGCAGTAGCACAACTCACGAACAATGCCCTCATCTGGTGGGATCGTGAGGTATCTGACAGAAGGAGGAAGAGAATGAGACCCGTAGACTCATGGGTCGACATGAAAGACCTCATGCGACAAAGGTATGTTCCCCCTTACTTTCATAGGGATTTGCAACGACGTTTTCGTACTCTTAAGCAGGGTACCAGATCAGTAGAGGAGTACTATGAAGAGTTCGAGAGGTTAAGAAACAGATTGGAGCTCAATGATGATGAAGAAGCATTGATGGCACAATTCTTGGATGGACTCCAAGAAAGGATCAGCTGCAAGGTGGAAAGGCAAATCTACAACGACTTCAAGGACTTTTTCCACCTATCTGTGCAAGCTGAACAGCACATCAAACGTAAGAGCCAAGACATCCGCAGCAAGCCTAAGACACCTTGGGCACCAAGCAACATGCCCAAGACAGTGGACAAAGGCAAAGCGTAGAGATCGAGTCAAGGTTCAAGAGCAAGCCTCCTGAACCCACCCGTGACCAGAGAGAGCCTGGTAAGTCTTCTAACCCTCAAAGATCACGTGACATAACTTTTTTCAAGTGCAGGGGACGTGGACACATCTCAAGGGAGTGCCCAAACAACCGAGTCATGCTGATTACGGAGGCAGGAGAATATGAGTCCCAAGATGAAGAGGACTATGAGCCAGAAGAAGAATATGGTGACATTGAGTACCCTGATGTGGGGGAAGTGCTGGTCACTAGACATATCCTCAGTGCAATGGTGGATCCTTCAGAGACCATCCAAAGGGAGAACATCTTCCACAGCCGTTGCACCATCAAAGAAAAGGTATGTAACCTCATCATAGATGGTGGTTCTTGCACTAACGTTGCTAGTGCGTATATGGTTGATAAGCTAGGTCTAGAGAGGACACGGCATCCTCGACCATATAGACTGAGATGTCTCGATGACAAAGTGGAGCTCAAGATTCATGAGCAAGTCACTGTGCCATTCAGTGTGGGCAAGTACCAAGACCAGGTCGTGTGCGACGTGGTGCCCATGCAAGCTGGCCATCTTCTCCTAGGAAGACCATGGCAGTTTGACAAAGAGACCAGGCATGATGGCCGAACCAATCTATACACCTTCGTGCATGACAAGAGAAAGGTCAGCCTAGCTCCTCTTACACTTGCCCAAGTACATGAGCTACAACTCCAAATGAGTAAGGAAAAGAAACTTGTCAAGTCTAACTTTCTTATTCAACCTAGTCATGTCCAGAGAGCTTTAGCCTCGAAGGACTTAATGTTACTAATGGTTTTCAAGGAAGTGTTGAGTATAGAACAGGGACAGGCAGAGCTACCTCATGAAGTAGCAACACTCCTCAACAAATTCCAGGATGTATTTCCAGAGGAGATACCAGCAGGCTTGCCTCCTCTACGTGGCATAGAACACCAGATTGATCTAGTGCCCGGAGCAGCCCTGCCCAACCGGCCAGCCTACCGGATGAGTCTAGAGGAGTCCAAAGAGCTTGAGAAGCAAGTCAAGGAGCTCCTGGAGAAGGGATATGTTCGAGAGAGCCTCAGTCCATGTGCTGTACCAGTGCTGCTAGTGCCCAAGAAGGATGGGACTTGGCGCATGTGTGTGGACTGCCGAGCCATCAACAACATCACTGTCAAGTATAGGCATCCAATACCACGACTGGATGACATGCTAGATGAGCTGAGTGGAGCCACGGTCTTCTCCAAGATAGACCTCAAAAGTGGATACCACCAGGTAAGAATGAAGGAAGGTGATGAGTGTAAGACTGCTTTCAAGACAAAGCAAGGACTCTACGAGTGGACAGTCATGCCATTCGGCTTGACTAATGCCCCAAGCACCTTCATGCGCCTTATGAACCAAGTTCTTAGGGCGTACATCAGTAAGTTTGTGGTAGTTTATTTTGATGACATACTTGTTTATAGTAAGTGCCTACAGGAACACCTCACACATCTTGAGATGGTCCTTAAAACCCTTCGACAAGAAGAGCTTTATGCCAATCTCAAGAAGTGCACCTTTTGTACTGATAAGCTTGTTTTTTTAGGTTTTGTTGTGAGTTCACAGGGCCTACAGGTTGATGAGGAGAAGATTCGAGCCATACAAGAATGGCCAACACCAGGAAACATCAGCCAAGTAAGGAGCTTCCACGGCCTGGCCAGCTTCTATAGGAGATTCGTGCCCAACTTCAGCAGTATTGCCTCACCACTGACGGCAGTAGTGAAGAAGAACGTGGGATTCAGCTGGTGAGAAGCTCAGGAGAAGGCATTCCAGGCCTTGAAGGACAGCCTTACACATGCACCAGTGCTAGTCCTGCCCGACTTCAACAAGACGTTTGAAGTTGAGTGTGATGCCTCTGGAATAGGCATAGGAGCAGTGCTAACCCAAGGAGGGAGACCAGTGGCATACTTCAGTGAGAAGCTAGGTGGCGCCTCACTGAACTACCCCACTTATGACAAGGAGCTTTATGCCCTTGTCCGAGCATTGGAGACTTGGCAGCATTACTTGCTGTCAAAGGAGTTTGTGATCCACACTGATCACGAGACTCTCAAACACCTCAGAGGGCAAACCAATCTCAAGAGGAGACATGCCAGGTGGATGGAGTTCAAAGAGACCTTCCCGTACATCATCAAGTACAAGAAGGGCAAAGACAATGTGGTAGCCGATGCCCTATCAAGGAGGTTTGCCTTGATATCAACCATGGAGGCAAAAGTCCTAGGATTCGAGCACATCAAGGATCTATACAAGGATGATCCTGACCTTGCTGAGAGCTACAAGGAGTGTAGCACAAGGAGTCATGGCAAATTCTACATCCATGAGGGATTTTTGTTCCGAGAAAGAAGGTTGTGCATACCACAGGGATCACTAAGGGAGCTTATCATCCGAGAAGCTCATGGAGGAGGACTCATGGGCCACTTTGGTGTCGACAAGACTTTAGCAGTGGTCAAGGAGCACTTCTACTGGCCACACATCAAGAGGACAGTAGAAGCACATTGTGCAAGATGCATTACTTGCAAGAAGGCAAAGTCCCGAGTGCAACCTCACGGGTTGTATCTTCCACTGCCCATACCAACACATCCATGGGTGGACATCTCGATGGATTTTGTTCTAGGTCTGCCCAAGATCAACCACAAAGATGCAATCTTTGTAGTGGTGGACAGATTCTCCAAGATGGCCCATTTCATCCCATGTGCCAATGTCAATGATGCCACACAAACAGCTGAGCTGTTCTTCAGGGAGGTAGTACGGCTTCATGGAGTGCCAAGGACCATCGTATCAGATAGGGACACAAAGTTCCTCAGCCATTTCTGGAGGACCCTTTGGAGAAAACTAGGCACGAAGCTACTCTTCTCAACCACTTGCCATCCTCAAACCGATGGCCAAAATGAAGTTGTCAACAGGACCCTATCAACTCTTCTCAGAACAACACTAGGGAAGAACCTAAAGACTTGGGTGGAGTGCCTGCCATTCATTGAGTTCGCCTACAACCGAACCGTGCACTCAGCAACCAAGAAGACACCATTTGAAGTGGTATACGGCTTCAACCCTCTCACCCCATTGGAGCAAACACCACTGCCACCAGCTGAGATAACCAACCTCAACGGAGCATCCAAAGCAGAGTTCATAAGGAGGTTACACCAGAAGGTAGCAGAGAACTTGGAGAAGAGGACCGGACAGTACGTGACTCATGCCAACAAAGGAAGAAAGGAAGTGATCTTTCAACCAGGCGATTGGGTGTGGCTACACCTACGGCAGGAGAGGTTCCCAAACCTAAGGAGTTCCAAGCTAGCACCAAGAGGAGATGGACCATTCAAAGTGCTCGAGAGGATCAACAACAACGCCTACCGGATCGAGCTGCCAGGTGAGTTTAATGTGTCCAATACGTTCAATGTTACTGACTTGGCCCTTTTCCATGCAGATGATCCAGTTTTGAGGACAAAACCTACTGAAGAGGGAGGGAATGATGAGGACATCAGGTCGTACATCCAGCCAGGAGACCAGACTGGCCGACCAGGAAGCTTTCCCGAAACAGCAGGACCATCTGGCGCGCCTGCCGGACCAGACAGTACCGCCGGACCCTCGACCTATAGGACCAGACCGGTCAACATCGCCGGCGGAGGGGCCCAAGCTTCCGGCACACTTGGTGGGGACGTGAATGACACCGCCGGCCCCCCTGATGACACCGCCGACTCCGGGATCAACTTGGCCGGTCCTGAAGTCATTCCGGCCAGTACCACGCACAATCCAGCCGGTACAGCCGATCCAGCCGAGTACACGCGCACTTCCATTTCTACACAAGAGGACTCGGACCAAATGAGCTACCAGCTCCAGGACATGCACTTAGAGGAAGTATCTACACCAGTGGTACCTCCAGGAGCAATGACAAGAGGCAGATCAAGAGCACTCTTCCACAAATTCAGCTTATGGGTCGACAAGCTTCTAGAGGAAGAGCAGCTAAGGACAATGGGCCAGAAGAGCAAATTAGAGTCCAAAGGCTTCTCAACACCACAAGGAACATCAGAGACTTGGGCTTTAGTGGCAAGAGAGGTCAGGGCCCAAAGATATTTAACCCTACTCCAAGTCGAAGACTAGGAGCAAGGCGCGTGCATGCCACAAGGACGGGCACCTTCCATTTCTTGGCCGTGAGGTGAGTTAAGGTAAGTTTACATTCGAATATATGCCTCTTTCTGTTTTGCAGGGTAGGATCTAGTTGCTTTACATTTTTGAGTCAAAAAACATTTTAGGAATAGGTCCTTTTTNAAGATTCGAGCCATACAAGAATGGCCAACACCAGGCAACATCATCCAAGTAAGGAGCTTCCACAGACTGGCCAGCTTCTATAGGAGATTCGTGCCCAACTTCAGCAGTATTGCCTCACCATTGACGTCACTAGTAAAGAAGAACGTGGGATTCAGCTGGGGAGAAGCTCAGGAGAAGGCATTCCAGGCCTTGAAGGACAGCCTTACACATGCACCAGTGCTAGTCCTGCCCGACTTCAACAAGATGTTTGAAGTAGAGTGTGATGCCTCTGGAATAGGCATAGGAGCAGTGCTAACCCAAGGAGGGAGACCAGTGGCATACTTCAGTGAGAAGCTAGGTGGTGCCTCACTGAACTAACCCACTTATGACAAGGAGCTTTATGCCCTTGTCCGAGCATTGGAAACTTGGCAGCATTACTTGCTGTCCAAGGAGTTTGTGATCCACACTGATCACGAGACTCTCAAACACCTTAGAGGGCAAACCAATCTCAAGAGGAGCCATAGAGACCTTCCTATATGTCATCAAGTACAAGAAGGGCAAAGACAATATGGTAGCCGATGCACTATCAAGGAGGTTTGCCTTAATATCAACCATGGAGGCAAAGGTCCTAGGATTCGAGCACATCAAGGACCTATACAGGGATGATCCTGACCTTGCTGATAGCTACAAGGAGTGTGGCACAGGGAGTCATGGCAAGTTTTACATCCATGAGGATTCTTGTTCTGAGAGAGAAGGTTGTGCATACCACAAGGATCATTAAGTGAGCTTATCATCCGAGAAGCTCATGGAGGAGGACTCATGGGCCACTTTGGTGTCGACAAGACTCTAGCAGTGGTCAAGGAGCACTTCTACTGGCCACACATCAAGAGGACAGTAGAAGTTCATTGTGCAAGATGCATCACTTGCAAGAAGGCAAAGTCCCGAGTGCAACCTCACGGGTTGTATCTCCCACTGCCCATACCTACACATCCATGGGTGGACATCTCAATAGACTTTGTTCTAGGTCTGCCCAAGATCAACCACAAAGATGCAATCTTTGTAGTGGTGGACAGATTCTCCAAGATGGCACACTTCATTCCATGTGCCAATGTCATTGACGGCACACAAACAGCTGAGAATAGTACGGCTTCATGGAATGCCAAGGACCATCATATCAGACAGGGACACCAAGTTCCTCAGCCATTTCTGGAGGACCCTTTGGAGAAAGCTAGGCACGAAGCTACTCTTCTCTACCACCTGCCATTCTCAAACCGATGGCCAAACTGAAGTTGTCAACAGGACACTATCAACTCTTCTCAGGACTACACTAGGGAAGAACCTCAAGACTTTGGTGGAGTGCCTGCCATTCATAGAGTTCGCTTACAACCGAGCCGTGCACTCAGCAACCAAGAAGACACCATTTGAAGTAGTATACGGCTTCAACTCTCTCACCCCATTGGAGCAAACGCCACTGCCACCAGCAGAGATGACCAACCTCAACGGAGCATCCAAGGCAGAGTTCATAAGGAAGTTACACCAGAAGGTAGC
The DNA here is from genome assembly GCA_018901945.1 of Pugionium dolabratum. Taxonomy (NCBI): domain Eukaryota; kingdom Viridiplantae; phylum Streptophyta; class Magnoliopsida; order Brassicales; family Brassicaceae; genus Pugionium; species Pugionium dolabratum. Next base: position 22,079 of record JAEVFF010001865.1, read on the forward strand.
AGAAAACTTGGAGAAGAGGACCGGGCAGTACGTGACTCATGCCAACAAGGGAAGAAAGGAGGTTATCTTTCAACCAGGCGATTGGGTGTGGCTACACCTACGGCACAAGAGGTTCCCCAACCTAAGGAGTTCCAAGCTAGGACCAAAAGGAGATGGACCATTCAGAGTGCTGGAGAGGCTAAACAACAACGCCTACCAGATCGAGCTCCCAGGTGAGTTTAATGTGTCCAACACGTTCAACGTAACTGACTTAGCCCCTTTCATTGCAGATGAACCAGTTTTGAGGTCAAAACCTACTGAAGAGGGAGGGATGATGAGGAAATCAGGTCGTATGTCCAGCCAGGAGACCAGACTGGCCGACCAGGAAGCTTGCCCGAGACAGTCGGGCCATTTGGCACGTCTGCCGGCCCAAGCAGTACCGCTGGACCCTCGACCAAAAGGACCAGACCGATCAGCATTGCCGGTGGAGGCGCCCAAGCTTCCGGCACACTTGGTGGCGACATGGATGACACCACGGGTCCCCTTGGTGATGCCGCCGACTCCGGGATCAACTTGGCCGGTCCTGAAGGCATTCCGGCCAGTACCTCGCACAGTCCAGCCGGTACAGCCGATCCAGCCGAGTGCACGAGCATTTCAACTTCTACACAAGGAAACTCGGACCAGATAAGCTACCAGCTTTAGGACATGCATCTAGAGGAAGTCTCCACACCAGTAGTGCCACCAGGAGCAATGACAAGGAGCAGATCAAGAGCACTCTTCCACAAGTTCAGCTTATGGGTCGACAAGCTCCTAGAGGAAGATCGACTAAGGACAATGGGCCAGAAGTGCAAAGAAGAGTCCAAAGGCTTCTCAACAATGCAAGGGACTTCAGAGACTTGGGCTTTAGTGGCAAGAGAGGTCAGGGCCTAAAGATTCCTAACCCTACTCCAAGTCGAAGACTAGGAGCAAGGCGCGTGCATGCCACAAGGACGGCCACCTTCCATTTCTTGGCCGTGAGGTAAGTTAAGGTAAGTTTCAATTCGAATATATGCCTCTTTCTGTTTTGCAAGGTAGGATCTAGATTGTTTACATTTTTGAGTCAAAGACATTTTAGGAATAGGTCCTTTTTCGGTTATGCACTTTTGTATCTTTTCCTTTTGTGCACTTTTGTAAACTTTCTTTTTCTTTATTTGAGTCGACCCTAGAAGGTCAAGCTGTCGAGCATATTAATAAGGCTCCTTCCAGCATTGTAGTTCGACAACCTTTTTGATATTAATAAAGTAGAACTTTCTTCCAACAAGTTTTCTCTCTAAGAATCTTGTGCGCTTAGAACCTAGTTGAGACCAGCCCTCCTAGCTCTAAGTTTGTGATTTATCACGAGCTTCATCACCCCTCATGTGGTTCACTTCTCCCCTCCATCGAATACCAACCCGAAACCCCTATCCAAGAAGTCTAAGGTCGAGTTTCTCACCTAACCTTCTCCAAACAGCCCACGCGCATATAAGCCTTGAATCGAGGCTTGTATTAGTTAGCCACACATAATCTATTATCTCAGAATACGAATCTTTCACGCCGATAGTTTTTTCCTGAAGCAAACTTTCTGCTAGCAATGTATACGTCTTTAAATTCAGTATCTATTTCATATAGCTCTATAAGTTGTTCAAAACCTAACAACTTAGCATCAAGAGTAGAGATTAAGCCATACCTCCGTGACAATGCATCTACAACAAAATTCTCTTTACTTTGTTTGTATTTAATGATATACGGAAATGTTTCTATGAACTTAACCCACCGTGCATGCCTTTTGTTCAGCTTCTGTTGGCCCTTTAAGTGCTTGAGTGACTCATGATCAGTGTGACTCACGAACTCCTTAGGCCACAAATAGTGTTGCCAAGTTTGCAAAGTACGGACCAAGGCTTACAATTCCTTGTCATAGGTTGGATACTTGAGGGTGGCTCCTCCAAGCTTCTCACTGAAATAGGCTATAGGTTTCTTATCCTGCATAAACATCTCCAATACCTATACAAGATGCATCACATTCTATCTTAAAGGTTTTAAGAAAATTAGGTAAAGATAGAACAAGTGCATGTGTAAGCTTTTCTTTCAAAGTTTGGAATGAGATTTCTTGAACTTCTAGCCATTTGAATCCAGTGTCTTTCTTGATTACTTCAGTAAGTGGGGCAGCAATAGTGCTAAATTTTTTGACAAAGCGTCTATAGAAGCCAGCTCACCCATGGAAACTTCTCACTTCTCCTACTGTTTTTGGACATGGCCATTCCTTAATAGCTTTGACATTCTCTTCATCAACCTTAATACCATCTGCACTTACAACGAAGCCTAGGAACACAATGTTATATGTACAAATAGTGCATTTTTTAAGATTGGCATACAGTTTTTCTTTTCTAAGAACACTTAGAACCGATGTCAAATGACTAGCATGCTCTTCTAGATTCTTGCTGTAGATTAAGATGTCATCAAAGTATACTACAGTAAAGACTCCATTGAATGCTATAAGAACATGATTCATCAACCTCATGAATGTACTAGGTGCGTTTGTTAACCCAAATGGCATGACTAACCATTCATATAATCCATACTTAGTTTTAAATGCAGTTTTCCATTCATCCCCTTCCTTCATGCGTATTTGATGGTACCCAATCTTAACATCTATCTTAGAAAAGATTCTGGAACCATGCAATTCAACAAGCATTTCATCTAACCTAGAGATTGCATGGCGATACTTTACCGTAATATTTTTGATTGTTCTACAATCAACACACATGTGCCAGCTGCCATCTTTCTTTGGCACAAGTAGACTTGGCACAGCACAAGGACTCATGCTCTCCCTGATGTAGCCCTCCTCCATTAGCTCATTATCTTTTCTTTGTAGCTTCTTAGTCTTAACGGGATTGGCTCTATAAGCTGGTCTGTTTGGTAGTGAGGCTCCAGGTACAAAATCAATCTGATGTTAAATGTCTTGATGGGTGGTAGCCCCTTTGATTGTCCTCTAGAAAGACATCTTCACAATCCTACAAAATACAAGTCATTTCACTCGGTAATACCGGTGCAATGTTAGTTAAGCTCATAAGAGTTTCCTTATAGATAAACAAAATAACAGGTTGTTGTGAGAAGAGAGCCTCTTAACTGCACCAATTCTCACAAAGAAACTTGAGTGCTTTTTGTTCTTATTCAAGCAAAGAGAGAGCCGCCGCCTCTTTGCTTGAACTCCTCATGCTTTATCAAAGAGTTTCCACCTTCTTTGTGGTGCACCTCACCTCCTCCATCACTGCCTCTGTCTTGATCCCACGAGAGAGAGTGACCGCCAGCTCGTTAGATCACCATCCCTATCCCTTTGGCCGTAACAAGAGAGAGTGACCACCATCTTGTGTCACGGCCAGCCCTCGACCCTTGTAAGGCCTCATACAGCGTCTTACATCAAGTGGGAAGGTGCTTGGCAAGCATCGGCAGGTCTCGGCATGATCGGTCTGAGCTCGGCAGCTATGGGCAGGCTGATACAAGCCTTGATTCAAGGATGTATGCGCGTGGGCTGTTTGTAGAAGATTAGGTGAGAAACTCAACCTTAGGCTTCTGGATAGGGGTTTTCTGGTTGTAAACGATGGAAGGGTGAAGTGAACCACACGAGGGGTGATGAACCTCGTGATAAATCACAAACTTAGAGCTAGGAGGGCTGGTCTCAACTAGGTTCTAAGCGCACAAGTCTCTCTTGAGAGAAAGCTCGTAGGGAAAAAGTTCTACTTTATTAATAATCAAAAAGGTTGTCGAACTACAATGCTGGAAGGAGCCTTATTAATATGCTCGACAGCTTGACCTTCTAGGGTCGACTCAAACAAAGAAAAGGAAAGTTTACAAAAGTGCACAAAAGGAAAAGATACAAAAATGCATAACCGAAAAAGGACCTATTCCTAAAATGTTCTTGACTCAAAAATGTAAAGCAACTAGATCCTACCCTGCCAAACAGAAAGAGGCATATATTCGAATGTAAACTTACCTTAACTCACCTCACGGCCAAGAAATGGAAGGTGGCCGTCCTTGTGGCATGCACGCGCCTTGCACCTAGTCTTCGACTTGGAGTAGGGTTACAAATCTCTGGGCCTTGACCTCTCTTGCCACTAAAGCCCAAGTCTCTGATGTCCCTTGTGTTGTTGAGAAGCTATTGGACTCTTCCTTGTATTTTGGGCCCATTGTCCTTAGTCGATCTTCTTCTAGAAGCTTGTTGACCCATAGGCTGAATTTGTGGAAGAGCGCCCTTGATCTGCTTCTTGTCATTGCTCCTTGAGGTACTACTGGTGTAGATACTTCTTCTAGGTGCATGTCCCGGAGCTGGTAGCTCATTTGGTCCGAGTCTTGTGTAGAAGTGGAAGTGCGCGTGTACTCGGCTGGATCGCCTGTACCGGCTGGACTGTGCGCGGTACTGGCCGGAATGACTTCAGGACCGGCCAAGTTGATCCCGGAGTCAGCGGTGTCATCAGGGGGACCGGCGGTGTCATTCACGTCCCCACCAAGTGTGCCGGAAGCTTGGGCCTCTCCGCCGGCAATGTTGACCGGTCTGGTCCCATAGGTCGAGGGTCCGGCGGTACTGTCTGGTCCGGCAGGCGCGCCAGATGGTCCTGCTGTCTCGGGCAAGCTTCCTGGTCGGCCAGTCTGGTCTCCTGGCTGGATGTACCACCTGATGTCCTCATCATTCCCTCCCTCTTCAGTAGGTTTTGTCCTCAAAACTGGTTCATCTGCATGGAAAGGGGCCAAGTCAGTGACATTAAACGTATTGGACACATTAAACTCACCTGGGAGCTCGATCCGGTAGGCGTTGTTGTTGATCCTCTCGAGCACTCTGAATGGTCCATCTTCTCTTGGTGCTAGCTTGGAACTCCTTAGGTTTGGGAACCTCTCCTGCCGTAGGTGTAGCCACACCCAATCGCCTGGTTGAAAGATCACCTCCCTTCTTCCTTTGTTGGCATGAGTCACGTACTGTCCGGTCCTCTTCTCCAAGTTTTCTGCTACCTTCTGGTGTAGCCTCCTTATGAACTCTGCTTTTGGATGCTCCGTTGAGGTTGGTCATCTCAGCTGGTGGCAGTGGTGTTTGCTCCAGTGGGGTGAGAGGGTTGAAGCCGTATACCACTTCAAATGGTGTCTTCTTGGTTGCTGAGTGCACGGCTCGGGTGTAGGCGGACTCAATGAATGGCAGGCACTC
>JAEVFF010001866.1:0-27172 GCA_018901945.1 Pugionium dolabratum
GTGGATCGTTGTTACAAGAAGCATGGCTATCCAGCTAGCTTCAAATCGAAACAGCGACCTCCTGTTGCAGCACACATGACTTTGGGAGAAAATGAGACAGTTGTTAACAGTGAGATTGGATCAACCTTGTCCTCAGAACAGATTCAACAGTTAGTTTCCTTCCTCAGTAGCAAGCTTCAGTCTTCAACTGATAATGCCAAACTGGAAGTCCATTTTGTTTCATTCCAGCCTCAGCCTTCCTTTCATTCTAACAGCCCAATCTCCGGTAAAATTATATCTTTTATTTTATCTTCCTTTTCGGAAATTGATAGGCCTTTTGTTTGCTCTGCTGTTGATAGTGGCGTTGCTATAAATGCTTGGGTTATTGATACTGGAGCCACCAATCACATTTCTTACAACAAACTATCCTTTCTCACATTCTGGCCCCTTCTAAACACCACTGTAACCCTACCCAATGGAGTTCTAGTGAGTATTGTCGGAATAGGAAATGTTAGATTGGGCAGAAATTTGATCTTAGAAGATGTTCTCTACATTCCCCAATTCAAATTCAACCTTTTTAGCATTAGTTGCTTAACCAAAGATATAAAATGTAACGTCCTGTTTGACAATAATTCATGTTGTATTCAGGACCTTACTCGGGAAATAACGATTGGAATGGGTAGAAGAGTGTCCAACCTCTACTTTTTGGACATAAAGTCGCTTGACAGCATAAATTATTTTGTTGTTGTTAACGTTGCTAGTGTGTCTACCACTGATTTGTGGCATAAGAGACTAGGACATCCCTCTAAGTCAAAACTAGAACCTATGCAAAATATCCTTTCTTTGTCCAAAATAAAACAATGTGATTCCTTTCATTGTAAGGTTTGTCACATGTCCAAACAGAAACATCTTCCTTTTGTTTCTAATAACAATAGAAGTTTGAAAGCCTTCGATTTACTTCACATTGATACATGTGGTCCTTTTTCTATTCCTACCCATGATGGATATAGGTATTTTTTGACAATAGTAGATGATTTTTCTAGATCTACATGGGTTCATCTTTTGAAAAATAAGTCTGATGTTTTGACAATATTCCCTTCCTTCATCAACATGTTAGAAACCCAATTTGAAACTAGAGTGAAGAAGGTTAGATCCCACAATGCTCCTGAACTCAATTTCACCCAATTCTACCAATCCAAAGGCATTTTACCCTTTCATTCATGTCCTGAAACCCCACAACAGAATTCTGTTGTAGAGAGAAAGCATCAACACATTTTAAATGTTGCTAGAGCTCTTCTCTTTCAATCGCACATCCCTCTCCAATATTGGGGCGATTGTATCCTTACTGCTGTCCATTTGATTAATCGTCTACCAGCTCCTATTCTTCAGAATAAAAGTCCCATTGAAACATTGACTAACAAAGTTCCTGATTATAATCAAATCAAGCTCTTTGGATGTCTTTGTTATGTGTCCACATCCCCGAAAAACAGACACAAGTTTTCCCCTCGATCTAAAGCTTGTGTGCTCCTTGGATATCCTATCGGGTATAAGGGTTATAAGCTCTCGGATATAGAGACAAGCATAATCTCTATCTCGAGGCATGTGCTCTTTCATGAGGAACTTTTCCCTTTTGCCCAAACCAACCTTCCTTCAGACACACTGACCTTTTTCCCACATCTGCCTCTTCCATCTCCTACGCATGTTCACACTCTTGGTCTAGACACTTCTGTGTCACAACCTTCTGAAGAGATTATGGCTTCTGTTAATCCTTCTAATGGTGTCGCTGAACCTTCTATTCAACCATCGCGTAGGAGAATCAAACAGCCAGCTTATCTCCAGGATTACTATTGTGATTTTGTGATTTCCCCAACAATTTACCAAATATCCCAATTCCTCTCTTACGATAATATTTCTCCTTCTTATCTTTCCTTCTTGACTTCCATAGACAAAAGCCTTGAACCTTCCTGTTACACCGAAGCTTCCAACAAAAGCAGTTTCGGTTGTAAATGGGTTTTTAAGGTCAAACATTATGCTGATGGTAGCATTGAAAGGCACAAAGCTAGGCTTGTTGCCAAAGGATATACCCAGCAAGAAGGCATTGACTATACAGACACATTTTCACTAGTGGCTAAACTGAACTCTGTCAAGTTTCTACTTGCTCTCTCTGCAGTTTTTGGTTGGTTACTTAGTCAGTTGGATATCTCCAATGCATTCCTAAATGGTGACCTTGATGAAGAGATTTATATGCAATTACCTCCGGGTTATGCATCCAAACAGGGGGACTTGCCTCCTAATGTTGTTTGCAAGTTGACTAAGTCCCTCTATGGATTGAAACAAGCCTCACGGCAATGGTTTCTCAAATTTAAGATTACTCTTCTTCATCTTGGTTTTCATCAATCTAATTGTGATCATACATGCTTTCTGAAATTTGGAGATGGTATGTTCATGTGTGTATTGGTATATGTTGATGATATAATCATTGCTGGAAATAATGATCCCTTGATTGAGCAGCTGAAATCTCAACTCAGCTCAACATTTAAGCTGCGCGATCTTGGTCCTCTGAAATATTTTCTTGGCATTGAGATAGCTCATTCTTCGACTGGCATATCTCTCTGTCAACGAAAATATGCTCTTGATCTCCTGGATTCAGTTGGACTACTTGGATGCAAGCCAGTCTCTGTTCCTCTTGATCCACATCTCAAATTGTCCAAATCTGATGGTGGAGATCTTGTCGATCTTGAAGCTTATCGACGTTTAATTGGTAAGCTCATGTATCTTCAGATTACAAGACCTGACATTACATTTGCTGTCAACAAATTGAGTCAATTCAGTTCAACCCCTCGCATTGCTCATCATCAAGCCCTTATTCGAGTTCTTCACTATATTAAGGGTAATGTTGGACAGGGTTTATTCTATTCATCAACTTCCTCACTGCAATTACAAGTTTTTGCAGATGATGACTGGGGTTCTTGTCTTGATACAAGACGTTCTACTTTTGGCTACTGCGTGTTCCTCGGTTCATCTCTTATTTCTTGGAAATCCAAGAAACAACATACCGTATCTAAGTCTTCGGCAGAGGCCGAATACCGCAGTCTGGCCACAGTAGTTGATGAGTTAGTTTGGTTGACACATTTTCTGCAGGAATTGCAGGTCCTTCTTCCTAAGACTTCCCTGCTCTTTTGTGATAATACATCAGCCATACATATTGCCCGTAATCCAGTTTTCCACGAACGTACGAAGCATATCGAGATGGATTGTCACTGTGTTCGTGAAAGACTAGTTGCTGGCTATTTCAAACTCTTCCATGTTCGGTCAGAACTTCAAGTTGCTGATATTTTCACAAAACCTTTACATCTTACTTTGTTTCATTGTCTTCTTGGTAAGATGAATATCATTAACATTTTTCACTCATCTTAGGGGGGACTATTAGTATATGTTAATATTTATCTAGTTTACTTTATAAACCGATCTCATATAAATCGGTGGTTTAGGGTACAGTATATATAATATTCATATTGTACATTCATTTGGTTATCTTGAATAAAATAACTTTTCCTCAAGTAATATGTCTTATTACATATCTTTGATTCGAGCTTCTATAATGGCACGAAGTTCGAAATCATGTCAAAGTGGAAACCACCGTTTCGTCTCTCGTGAGCAATATAACGTCAACTTGACAAACGAATTATATTATAAGTTGACCTACATTTTGTGGTTTGACTTGCATTTAATTACAATCGATGATAGAAATTGCAAATAACAATGAATTTGAGAACTATATTTTCATTAAAAAAAAAATAATATTTTCTTCCAAATATTATCTCAAAAACTAATATTTTCATTAAAAAAAAATAATATCTCAAAAACTATATTTTCATTAAAAAAAAAATAATATTACTAATTTTCTTCCAAAAAACCCACACATTTATATAGAAATTGAATAAAAATCTTTTCAAATGGAGCAAATTCAAACTCTAAGTTAGAATTAGAAAACCAAAAAGCAATGTTTTAATTATTTTTTATAATTTTAAAAAAATTATTGTGGTATTTTTGAAATAAATAAATTAATTATGGTTGAAAATATTTTAAAATGCAATATTTATCTAAAATATTAGGTGACTAGAATATGCACTCTATTATTTTATACTAGTGCTATCATTACGTTACAATCTAAATATAAACTCATTATTGGTAGAATAAATTGTTAGTTTATTTTTGAGGGTACCTATTTGTTTTCTAATTGACAAACTTTACAATCCAGTAGCCAATTTACTTTATTGGAAAAAATTTCAAAAGCCAAAGTGTATAAACTTTGAAGACATGATAGTTAGGCTACCGGTTAAATCTATAAACCAAATCGCAAGGTATACAATGAACATGTGAACATTGAATGGTGAACCTTATGCTAAAATGGTTGAGCATAATAAAAAGTTTTCTCTACTTAGTTGTTCAGTCAAGCTCCATTAAAGCAAGACTAATGTATAGGGTTATAAAGTTTAAGGTTTAAAGTTTAAAGTTTAGGGTTTAGGATTTAAAGTTTAGGGTTTATGGTTTATGGTTTAGTGTTTAATATTTAGTGTTTAATGTTTAGTGTTTAGTGTTTAGTGTTTAGTGTTTAGTATTTAGTGTTTAGTGTTTAGTGTTTAGTGTTTAGTGTTTAGTGTTTAGTGTTTAGTGTCTAGTGTTTAGTGTTTAGTGTCTAGTGTTTAGGGTTTAGGATTTAGAATTTAGTGTTTAGGGTTTAGGGTTTAGGGTTTAGGATTAAATCATGATTCTATATGATTTAAAATCCACCAAATTTAAAATCATTTCGTAATAGTATTTTAATATAAAGTTTATTCTTCTTTTTTTCTTCTTCCTCTGCACAAATACCATATGTTCTCCATTAAGCTCTCTAACTGTCTTCTTCTTCTTCTAGATTTTGTATAGAACTCTAACTATCTAACAGAGAAGATTCGCTTGGAGATTTTGTAGGCGAAGCTCCACAGATGTATTTGTACGTTTGTGTTTGATCTTTACTGTAAAAAAACATTACGTTTTAGATTTTTGTCAATAATCATATTTACATTTAACGGACACACAGTCGTTTTGTTTTCCTCCGTCGCATTCACAAAACAAATTAATTTATGTTGTTCAAATTTGATATTTTACACTGACAAATGCTTCACTCTAGGTTAGTATAGGTTTTTTAATTTGAATCATATATTTGTTTGAAAGTAGATGCATGATTTAAGTTTTATAAATCCCAGAGTTCTCATAACAATATTCATGATTTAATCTATGTTACCAGTTCACGAGTTGTATTATAACACGACATTTTATCAAATTAAACCATGAAACTGGAAATTGGTGGCTGGGACTAAGCCAACCTAACTACATTTGATCAAAGATTATAGGAAACCTCTTCTCACCTTCAACTTCAACTTCAATTATTTTGTTTTTAAACTAATCATATACATGCACCATATAAGAGAATGTAATTATTATAGAAAACATGATTTCTAAAATCACAATTATTTTCAGCAGATTTGAATACCACTAAGTAAATTTTAATTTAAAACGGTTGAGAAGTTGGAGTTTTTCATATACCACTAAACATTAGGCCCCTTTGTTCCAATACCCCGGAATAGACAGTGTTGGAGTCGGTGGAGATGTTTGATTGCTTGGACCAGATGGAACTTTTCTTTTTGTTTCAATATCTGCTATGGAAAGTGTTGGAGTAGGTGGAGATGTTTCATTACTTGGACCTGTTGGAACCGTTCTTTTTACTTCAATATCTTCTATGGAAAGTGATGGAGTAGGAGGAGATGTTTGATTGTTTGGACCGGATGGAACTTTTCTTTTTGCTTCAATATCTGTTATGGAAAGTGATGGAGTAGGAGGAGATGTTTGATTGCTTGGACCGGATGGAACTTTTCTTTTTGCTTCAATATCTGCTATGGAAAGTGATGGAGTAGGAGGAGATGTTTCATTATTTGGACCTGTTGGAACCGTTCTTTTTACTTCAATATCTGCTATAGAAAGTGATGGAGTAGGAGGAGATGTTTGATTGCTTGGACCGGATGGAACTTTTCTTTTTGCTTCAATATCTGCTATGGAAAGTGATGGAGTAGGAGGAGATGTTTGATTGCTTGGACCGGATGGAACTTTTCTTTTTGCTTCAATATCTGCTATGGAAAGTGATGGAGTAGGAGGAGATGTTTCATTATTTGGACCTGTTGGAACCGTTCTTTTTACTTCAATATCTGCTATAGAAAGTGATGGAGTAGGAGGAGATGTTTGATTGCTTGGACCGGATGGAACTTTTCTTTTTGCTTCAATATCTGCTATGGAAAGTGATGGAGTAGGAGGAGATGTTTGATTGCTTGGACCGGATGGAACTTTTCTTTTTGCTTCAATATCTGGAAAGTAGGCGGAGATGTAGCCGTGTTTGAGACCAATGTGTTTTGGCTCATACTACTCGCATCTTGTTTAGCCACATCCAAATCGGAAGGGAAGAAAAATCTGTCACGGGTGGCTAAAGATAATGTAAGAAAAAGGAATGGAAGCAACACAACTTCAAAGATACTCTTCATATTTTTGTATTTGGCTTCTCTTTGTGGGTTGTTGTGGTTAGATTGAAAATGTGATGTATTGCAAATGTATGTAGAAAGCTATATTATAAAGGTTTTGAATGAGTAAATAGTATTATAGTATCTACGTATTTATAGTAGCAAGGTAATAAATTCATTCCAGAAGAATATCAGTTTTGAAATTAATATCAAATCAAAGAAACTGAAAAAAGATCTTTAAAATAGGAAGCGAATATTTTTGTAGAAACGTCTTAAGATTAGAATTCATTAGTTAAAATTGACTAAGAATTCATTAGTTAAAATTGACTAAGAATTCATTAGTTAAAATTGACTAAGATTCATTACATTTGTTGACTATATTAAACCTATATCTAATAAAATGAGAGAGAGAGAGAGAGATATTGAAAAGGTTTATGTCTCAAAAAAAAAATCTTGGGATGTTGGTTAGAAAACCATAAAAATCCAGATTTTAAATCAGTTATAAATAAGTAAACTATTATATAAATTTTTACCATACAATAACATTTCATTTTATGTTTTTAAAGTAGAATGACACTTTTTATTTAATTTAAAGATATATCTTCATATTTTGAATTCGTTAACTTTTTTTTGGTAAATTATTTAAAAACCATATCCCTGTGGATTTCATGGTCGTCGAATTATGTTAGTCTTAACTTTTTATGGTCAAATGACTAAACTTCTCTATTTTTTTTTTGTTGACTGGTTTTGTATTAATGAGAACGTATCAATGAGAACGTATCAATGAGAACGTATTAATATTAATGAGAACGTATTAATGAGAACGATTAAACATTATTAGCCTTTACAAATGAGTTACCCATTTCAAAAGTACGTTAGATACTGTTGCTTGCACCAACCAACTCATAAGCTTCCATAGCAAAACAAACAAATTTCCCATCTTATCTAAGCATACATTCTATGGACCAAGTTGCACTTGTTTGCTTGGCTTATGCCCTATTGTGAATGTTACTAAAGCTCTTCCGTTATGTAACGAAACATTTCCTTGACCATTTCGTAGAACCTACAAAACTCCTCCCAATCTAGCTGCCTTCGACCAACAACACCCGATGTTGAATTTGAGCCAATTTTTGGGTGGTGTTTTCCAAAGGTCAACCTCGACATTTCTGCTATACGAGCCTGTGACCTCTTGGTTAAGCACACCTTTTCTCAACTAATCTAGTGAATCTTTTTGCCATGTTCTAAAGAACTCCACCAGAATTCAGTCATTGCACTCATGAGGTTTGCACATGTTTTATTTGGCAGCAGGAAACAAGACACTGCAAAAATGAGCATTGTTAATGCCACTTTTTTAGTAGAATCCTTTTTCTCCCTTGAGAAGAACCATCTAGATTACCATCTCGAAATCTAGAGTTCACTATGTCCTTTTTGTAGTCAAACATTTGCACTTTTGAACCACTGAAGCATTTTTGGAACCTAGATATGTATCTGCTTCTCCTTCATTCACTATACCCAACTTTTATTGATCAACCTTTTTTCACTTGATCTTGGATTTGCGAGCGAAAGTGATTGATGATTCAGAGTGACTAATTGTCTGACCTGTGGCATGTCCGTATTTTTTAAGGATTGAATTACGGTGGCCGTTTTGCTCTTAGTTTGCTTTATATAGGAAAATGCTATCTTGTCTTCTTGTTGTGAGGGCTGTTTAAATATTGAAACAAATTGTTTGTGCATACATAAATAGTCTTGGTTAATTTGGACAAGAGATTCCTCCGGTCCAACTCTTAAAATTATCATACAAGTACAAAAATATCGAGTATTTCGGATTATAAACTTTTTTGGATTTAGTCTAATTTTGGACTCATGTATAAAATTCGTAAATAAACTGTTTTGTTTAATCTAAAAATTTATTAAATAATGCATAACATATAACTTTATTTGGAAATTTATCAACCCAGCCATTTCTCATTAAGTTAAAGTTGGATCTCGACATGATAGTGGTTGTAACAAAATAGTTTATGATGAGAATGGTTTCCGAAAAGAAAAAAGAAACTCAATCCAAGCAAATTCGAAGGCTAAACATTCTTCAAACATGGGAGGAGGGTGGGGTGAGATATTTAACTTGGTGTAAAGATGTTCAATACCTAAGCACATTCTCCATCTTCAAGCTCTTCTTCCTTTTCTGCACCCTTTGTTTGCTCATTCTCTTCCACTTTTCTGCTTCGCTTTCCCCTGCCTTCATCCTCTGCTTCGGGCAACAAACCTCGCTGCAATTGCACAACACTCCGAGTTTAAAAAGCTTGGAATTAACTATAAATTCAAATGGTTTTGGACCTAACTCTATAAATCTATAAATGATTTTCAGTAGACGCACTTCTGAACTACAGTAGTCAATTACCGATTTCATATGATACAGTTTATGGTGCACAAGACATCGAATAATACCATATACACTTATGGGAAAACTACACTGTTCTATTTGTTGTACTTAATCAAATATGGTGACAAAGTGTACCTGTTGTCTTGATTTTTTATGGCCACCATCCGCTTTATTGGATTCTTTGTAATGGTCTATTGTGCCATTTTTGTCCAAACTAGTATGTCTTTCTCGATGTCTATTATGGCTATCTCTTCCTGATCTTCTACGTTCTTTTCCACGGGGCTCAGTCATATCGTGATTGTAATTATCAGCTGCATCTTTCTGATGATATTCACCGTCTCTTTCCCGCACTCTGCCCTTCTCTCTTGCATATTTATCCTTCCCATTGTCATGTTTCTCTCTCACATTTTCAGGTACCTATTGTAATACAACATTCTGTGAGCTTTTCGACATGCCATCAGTACGTAATAGTTGAATCAATTATAACCAAAAGCTGAAGTATGCAGTTATAGCAGCTATGAAAGAGAGACTCTCACACCGGTGAATGAAATACTAAACGAGGTCTTACGAAAGTTACACCAAAACTGATAAAATGCCTAACTCGAGCAAACTTTTTCATAGAAACCAATTCACCATTACCTTCTTGTTTTGTTTGATCCTTTTTGCTTGCTCTTTGAGGTGTGACACGTAATCCTTGAATGTCTGCTTCCGAAAGCTCTCATCTCCTATAGCACTACATATACAGAGGCAACAAATAACAAATGATAAGATTTTAAATATCCACTCAACAGTAATCATCAGATATTATAACCATACATTAAAGGGCCCAAATATCCTATGACCGGTTGTGGAATTCATAAAGTAAACAAGCCGCAAAGTCCTCTGGTCAAAAGTCTAGAGAAAAATGACATACATTGGCGGAAAAGAAGCTTACTGTAAGCGAGAGTGCAGGCAGTTCAAAACCCCCAAAGAATATCAATCCTAACATTGAGCAAAAGGCCAATATTTGGCAAACTAAAACAGCGTGAAGCCTACCCCCAGAAAGCACATGCCCTTAAGCAGAGTAAAAGAGGCATGTGAATCATAAAAGGACTTTTAACAAAAGAAACTACTCTCAAAAACACTGGTATTTCTATCCGCACAGCAAGACAATTTGGCGGTAAGACTTAAGAGCAGCATATAAGAAGAGAAATTGGAGCTTAGAAGACCTAAAATATAGAAGAGAAACAGGACCAGCCATGGATGGCTAGCATAAATGAAATACGTACCGGCATTTGTCGCTACCTTCAACAAGATGCTTTGATTCCTCCCAGGATGAAGAGGCAGTTATATCCTACACCAAAACAAATAATCAGGGAGGCAGCAAGACCACCACCCAAAAGTTCACCCATCACAGACCAAACATATTCAGCACCTTGAAGGAGCGAAGCATATCCACCAATTTTTTAGTATGCCGTGTCTGTTTTCTGGCTTCCTTCTCTTCTTTCTCCTTTGCCCTTTCCAGCAAATCATCAAAAACTATCTGAGAAACATCAGAAAAAC
This sequence comes from Pugionium dolabratum, assembly GCA_018901945.1. Lineage (NCBI taxonomy): Eukaryota > Viridiplantae > Streptophyta > Magnoliopsida > Brassicales > Brassicaceae > Pugionium > Pugionium dolabratum. Next base: position 10,453 of record JAEVFF010001866.1, read on the forward strand.
GCACAGTTTGCAGTCATATCCAGTGAGACATTCAAGATTAAATAAAAGAATATATTGGCCGTGCAATGAGTTCAGTTGTACTATTCTATGTATTGAGAAGAAAAAAACATTATTATATCTTCACAAACATCTGCATCTGGAACTACCACGAAAAAATAAAACTGAAGGAAAAGATCTAAAGACCTTTAGTTTAACGTCAGAAATAAGTGGGGAGGAACCAATAGCCTCGGAAATTGAGACCTTGAAATCATCAAATGTCGATCCAGCAGACAATGTTATCTGAAAAGAAATCAAGATCAAAACACCTATAAAATCCATAAATGCTTACAGAACGAAAACGCATACCTTTCTCAGTTTCAATACGTCCTTTATCTGAGATTTGAGCTCATGGTACTGTGAAGACAAAAACATGTAACATAAGGTTAATTCAGAATTTAAGGGGAAAAAAAGCAAAAAAAGAAAAAGTAATCAAAACAGTAGCTAGCAGTTTTGATACTAGAACTACCTAATGATACAAATTGCTGTGTTTATTGAACAAAAAAGAAACAAGTTATTGTGTTTTAAAACGGAAGAAGACTGCATAGCGGTTTTGCTCATCATGTAGTTTGCTTTCATGATATCTTGGGAAATTAACAAGACTAGAAGAATCTAGTACCTTTCTTTTTAAATCCTCAACAGCGTCTTCAAATAAGTCTTTTGGAGTAGCTCCAGAGGAGTTTGATGCAATTGCTGAATATACTGGTAAATCGCTGACCTGAGATGCAGAAACCATTCGTTAAACCATTAGTTCAATACTTGAAATGGAATCAATATTCTGGGTGACACAATATTCGAATTTTAAACCTTCAATAAATAATCACGCCAACTAGTTTTGGCAGTAAGCTCTCCTGTTGCAATATGTTCATCTATCAGCCCACGGAACTCATCACGATGCTTTCGCTCTGCTTTTTTTAGTTCCTCCTGTTGTAATGAATGACAGATAGAATGAGGTAGTGTCCAATAAAACAAACAAATAGATGTCATATACTAAAGAGGCATAGTACCTAAGTACCTTTTGTATCTTCTTTCTCTCCTCTTCTTCTCTCTCCAGATCCCGCAGAAACTCCTATACAACATTTTAAATTAGTCCAGTGTCGAACTGGAAAATAGTTCCAGATCAATGGAATAACCTGAAATATTTCTAGCTGATCAATTTTCTCAAGACGTGAACATCTTTCATCCACTTCTAAGCGGTCCTGAACTTTGCGCCATTGACTATTAGGCTGAAGAGAGAAAATAACGAGTCAGAATAAACTACCAGAAGATAGTGAAGAAAATAAGTAATAAAGAGGGACAAACACCTTGATAAAATTGCAAGATTCCAAAAATCTCCTGTATTCTATTATGTTCCGCTTGCGATCCTCAAGAGCTTTCATCCTCTCCTGAGAGAATTAACCACATTTAGATCAACGGAACCCAGATCAAAGTCCATGTCCAAGCTTTAAACAAATTGAAACAATTTGACATTCGGTCATAGCAAAGCTAAAGACACACATAGTAATTGAAGTACAAATTTCAAGAGAAGCTACACATTTGTATATAGTTCAAAACGTACAGATTTGAAGCTTCAACTGAATGATTAGTTTGAGACTAGAGTTAAGAAGTTTAAAATGCCCATTCCATGAAAAAAAATTGCAGTGAAAAACTGGTGTAAAAATACATGCATATTTAGAGAAAAGAGATGGGAGAAACAAAAAAGCAGTTACTTTTCAGACAACACAAGAGTCATTAATGTAAACACCATACAATACCTTTTCCTTCAGGTCACTGACATGATCTTCAAAAATATTACGGCGGTCTTTTTCACGTTCAACAACCTTGAAACGCTCATCATCTTCCAACATAGTCACAGCCTTGCTGGATTTAAAAGGAACATTATATCAAACTAAATTGCACCACGGGAATTCTTGTAGAGGAAAAAGAAGAATCAGAATTATTCTGGACGACAAACCTCCACCGAGTAGAAGCAGTAAGCTCCACGCATTCCTGGTAAGACAAATCAATGTCAAAAAACGATAAGCAGTATGGACTGTGGAGTAGTCTCAAAATTGCCTAAAAAGGAAAGGCGGAAATATCATGCAGCAGCAGATCTGCAATTACCACTAACATTCTTCTAAAATCTTCATATCCTTTTTTCTGCCTGGCTAGCCTTTCCTCCTCTGCTGCTCTTTTTATTTGAACTAAGAACTGAAACATAACAACAAAAATCCAAAAACGCAATCAACATTTATGACCAGATATACCTCTAAAACATCACTGTCAAACCTGGAGAAGAATGTGACTGTGATATACCTAAACATCCAAAAATTATTTAACTCTCCTCTGATAAACTATCTAGCTATTTTTTAGGATGCAATAAATAGACGTAACCTCATTGAAAGCTTGCTTCCGCTCTCCAAGAGTCCTCAGAGCCCCATATCTTCTGTCATTAATGATTTCTCTCATGGCCTGTGGCAGAAATCATCTGAAACTTCAGAAACATGCTCAACGAACAGCTAATAGTGAAAGCTGTACTACCTGTTCCCATGTCCAGTCAGATCCCACATTGGCCGATTTCAGAAGTGATTTGAAGACATCGACAGCTTCCTAAATATTAAAGTAAAATTAATTCATGAAAACAGATAAGACCAGAAATATGTTCATCGACAGAAAACCAATCATACCGATTTGTTGTTATTAGAAAAATTCTCTTGCTGAATTTGTTTTTCTTCCAATCGACTGTCAACTCTTTCAGTTTTCACATGTTTTTGGCTATCTCTTGGACTAGCCCCAGTACCTTGCTGGAGAGCGGTGAACAATTATGATAAACGGATACACACATACTAACAAGAAATGTTTATCGCTTAGCTTTAAATACATTTGTGTTTTTAGCTGACATGTCATCTATATCTCCACTGTTCTCAGCTGATATTTTATCCTTGTCAACCCTGAAAGATAATTAGTAGACTTATTTAGCACATGATTCTTACAGTTAAAACTAAAATAGAGTTAGAGAGATAGAGAGATGTAATTGCTACAACTATTAGTACAATGTAGCAGCAGAAGTTATCTTCACAGTGGCGGAAGAATCATCAGTTTCTGCAGTATCACACAATTTTGGTGTTTTATCTGCAATCATATGAACTCGATCAACATTTTCGACCAGAGATTTTCCAGGAACTGAAGCTGCATGCTTCCAATCAGAAGTAAAAGCTGGTTTCTCATTGGCATCAGAGGTTGAAAGTGTAGGTGAAGTTTCGCTTGGAGCACCAGTCGGAGCACCAGTTGGAGCATCAGTCATTGCTGTATCAGAATGAGATGGCGCCTTAGAAGCATCAATAATGCCTTCTGCATGAAGCCCTTGAAGAGATGCCTTTTCTGCTTGTTCACGTGCAATCTAGCAAGAAGATTTAAAATTCACACATTGGGAAACAAGGAAACTAGAACGCAGAAACTCAGAAGAGGGGACAGTAATTTGTTTTAGAGAAACCTTCATCTCCTCAGGCATTGTCCATGTTGATTGCTTCGTAACCTTATTGTAGTAATACCTGCAACCATATGAAATAAGGAGAACATTTCCAAAGATACAGATTTTTTTCATCAGTTGTATGCTAATGAAAGAAGACCTTTAGTTGCACACTCACTTTCTTCCATCAGGACTCGAATGTTCTTTCCAGTCAGTTTTTGCATCTGCTATCTGTAATAGGGTATACACATTCTTACATTAACTATATAACCATACATTTCTTGGTTATCTTTGCTTCAAATATCAAAAGAAGTAAAGGGATAAAGAGTAACGGTCCCGTTCACCAGATCATTAACATAAAAATTGGTATTAGCCATGATGAATAATCACAATTGTTATTGCTGAAAATATCTGGAAATACTCGCTGAAAGGTACCATCCAGTATGCCTAAATTTAAAGGAATTTCTAGGTGAGGCATGGACCATATCACTAATCACTTTAATCAGCAGAAAGTGAGCAAATGTAAGAACTCCACCGCACTGCAACGTTGTCACTTTTGTGTACCCCTAACACCTATATATCACACAAGCTTGCACCACCAGAAATTCTAGATACAAGCTCGTACTTACATTCCTAGTAACGAAGAAACATGTCCACCTCAAACCAGGCTCGAACAACAACTAGTACGCAATATATGGAATGACATGGCAGTATGGCACATTGGCACAAGGGAGCTAAAAATCCAATGAGGAGATCATTCTTGAAACTTCATTTCTTTAAGCTAGGAAAGCTTACAGAACTTGAGGTGAAAAGGACCGCAATTAAATAATCAAATGAGATCCAAAATAACTCACCTCAAAAAGAGTCATCAACTCAACAGGCTTCTCCCAAGTCGACTGCTTTGTTCTCTTGTTAAAAAAATATCTAATAACAAGGAAAAACTCAGAGTCATAAAACTACGAACATTGAACACTTTCACTGCAGCAAAAAAAGAGAAGGAAAACTGGATGCCCAGCCAATAAATCCTGCGATTTTCAGCACATCAAACCCATAAATGTCTAAGATACCATGATTATGGTTGCTTCCCACTAATACTTAAGATTGATAATATATTTTCATGCAAGTCGAAATGGAAAACAAATAAGCATGTACAGTATTATATATATGAATAACAAGCACTAAATAGAATTTGTGTAAAAGAAAGCAATACATAGGTTCATCAAGTGAACAGATAAAATACCATCACAATAGGACACACAATTTATTAAGTTTTTACCAATTCAAAGAATCAATAATGTCAATATTTTAGCTTAACACCATATATGAGAACGCACACAAAACAATAAAAAATGAATAAGAAATATAAATCACAGGACTTATAAATCTTACCTCCTTCCATCCACCGAGGTATGCTCAAACCAATCTGTTAGAGCCTCTTGAGAAGGTATAGGTTGAAGAAAAGCTGCCTTCAAGAAGCGAAAGTAAATATAGATTAGAGTTTCCCAAACTCCAGAAGGTAGTTAAAAAAGAGATTTAAAAGTCACGGTAACAACTTTTGGTTGTCCAAATGTCGGATTCATGATAGAAGATGGTTCAGTATTCTGGCTGATAGATCCTCTTTGTTGTGACTGACCATGACTGCTTGGTCCAATAACTTGACTTGGGGCCCTCAAACCTTCGTAAGATGTGGCACTCTGTTTGTTCACAAAGTTAGAAACTCCAGGTCTAGTTTCTGCATATATATTTAACAAAAGACTCTTCCTTCCTTACCGAGTAAGAAAAGAGATCCCTGGGGCCACCAAAACCAGTCATACTAATATCTTGAGTTTGTAGGTAAGGCTGAGTCAAGGAGGTACCAGAAGCAATTGACACATTTGGCTGCGAAATTAGAGTTTGGGGTCCTAGTGGCATATACTGCACCTGATTTGATTGGCTAGGTCTTTCAAGCGTATGGTGCATTGATTGTAATAACTGAGGTGCATAAGATTGAGGTGGAAATCCAATGTTCATCACTGTGCCACCTTTGCTAGCACATTGAAAATTCTGCGAAGACAAGCAAGCAACTTGCTCAGGCTGCAGAGGACGAAACTGGTGGATAAAAATAAGTAAAACATATAAGTTAAGGGTTGAGCTAATAATTAGTATTCACATACATAGAAGACATAAAAAAGTTACCTGAAAATTCATGGACGGAGCAAAGCCTCGGGGTAAATCTATGGAGGTAGCATTAGGATGCTGGAATGGCTTTCAAGAATAAATTGCTAATTAGATGTACAATTCAAAAAGTTAATATCAAGAAAACAAACATATCTAAATCCACTAGCGTCTAGTAAACATTTAACAAACATATCTAAACCCACTCACATCTAGTTTGAAGGGACTAAACTATCAAATAACAAATTTCAAATGAGATAAAGCTCTGGCCGTGGGAGGGCAGATGAAAAACTGGGGAAAAGAGTACAAAACAGAAAAGATGGGAAGCCATGGAAAATCTAGTGCACACTTTAATGCCTAATGTTATAGAAGTTGCACATTAATTTCTTATCGAAGGGCTATAAAGTAAAATTATAGGAAAAAATTATTTCTTTCTTCTCATTTTAAACAAGCTCTGAAGCTCATCAACTTGACAAAATATCAATCGGTTAAAAGCGCCATGAAGACACGAAATGCCAAAAAGAACATCTTGAAATAAAAAAAAACTTCAATGGTCTGAGGAATTAAGAAATTAGCCCACAACCAGCAGCCTCAAGGTACACAGAGTAACAGAATAGTGAAATTTAGAGGGCCAAAATAGAACAGATGTAGGAAAAAAGAGGCACACGCTCAGCAGGCTAAACCTACCGCCTACCTGAATGCCAGGATACTGAGGGTTATTGGCCATCTTCCAGCAGAATTAGCCTCAGTATCACCAGTGGAAGATCCACCAACAAATAATGGAAACTGGCTGTATTTCCTCTCTGTAGGCTCTGTTGAAAAATGGAAAAGAAAACTATACATGTACCATAACCCAAAAATAGGGAAGAAGAAGTAGTGTACAAGTATTTTGCAATAAGCAACCAACAGTGAGACTGGTCTCTGCAATCATATCTAAGAGGAAACTGATCCTAAGATGGTAAAACCTGTCACCATCCTCTGTTCAGCAAATTCATGTATTACTTATCCATAACAGATAACTACATATATTCAAAGTGATTTGAAACAAGTCACAATTTGTGCAAGACTATTGTCTGATCATAAAATCGAGCTTAGAAATGGAAAGACTGGTGTTTGGGTTGCATCGGTACAACTATTATTCAATCCAGAACATGCTCCTGAATGTATGGTGTAACATAATCGGTTATAACATGAGAATAAATGATAAAAAAAAAAAGAGCCATTATTACCAGGAGCTTGAAGTTTTAACCTCTAGGTTTCACTCTTGCAGATTACATGGAAAATTTAACTACTTTATATGGAAAATGGAATATAAACAAACACTTTCGAACAAATTATACCCAGAGGATACGCAAAAGTTAGATAACGATCACCAAACCCTAGCAAGATCAACAGAAACAAGGAAATATCAAATATCCAAAACCTACAAACCCTTCTCAAATGCTTTTTAGTGACTCGCCGAATTCAAACATAAGCCCAAAGGAAAACGTAAAATCTCCGTTAAAGAGAAGGACTTGCAGAAGAATTACCAATCGCCGGCGAGGAAGGAGTTGAATTTAAGTACGGAGCCAACACGACGGAACTGCGCTCCACCTATTAGTTAATTAAAAAAACAAAAAAAAAAATATTGTGACTTCAGCCGGGCCTGCCGACCCACGAGTTTTGGCCCAAATACGTGTTAAAAGGGTATTTCGGTTAAGTTTTTGTATCGGTTGAGTGTATTATAGGCCGGATTACTCTGTTTCGACCACTGAAATCAGACAAAGTTTTATCAAAGAGAAGTCATGATCTTCGGGAATGTTCACGTCTTTCAAAATAATTAGTTAGATCATCAAATGTATTTCAACTTTCGAGGTTATGATCGAATTTCGGTACAACTACGTGTATTTCTAGTTTGGTTTAATCTGGTTTTGATAATAAACCTGTATATAACCGAACTAGGAATTGACTTAACTTTGTTCAGTTTCGGTAATTCGGTTAATTTTGCTTTGCCATTTAAAAGTTCGAATAGTAAATCGCGTCCTTCCCTGAATTCTAGCGATATGCTGTTCAAAAACTAACGGTATTAAAGCGCGATACCAAAATTGGTATAGAAGGCAACTTAAAAATCGAAAAACACAACTCATAAGCGCGTGGTTGTGAACGGCCCAATCGTATCCTTACACGTTTCACCCACGACCTGTTACCTAAAGAGGTTCGTCCATAAATATCGAGTAAACACCACCAGCCTCGAAACCTAGAAATCATTCAGATCTAAATCCATTTTCTTTCAGGAGGGCGTCTTGATCAACGCCTCCGTTTTTGTTTCTCCGCAAATTTTTCTCGTTAGCTTTTGCTCCAGATCTTCCTTTTCGATTTAGCGAAAATGAGAGAATGCATTTCGATCCACATTGGTCAGGCTGGTATCCAGGTCGGAAATGCTTGTTGGGAGCTTTACTGCCTTGAACATGGCATCCAGGTTATCTCTCTCTCTCTTCTTCTACGCATTTCTTTTTAGATCTGCACGATATTCTCTTGATCTGTTCCATATCGTTTACTAATTCCATCAGATCTGCGATTTGTCGTTCTTCAAATAATCTCACTGATCCTAAGATTTGTAGCTTTCGACCACCTAGTTATATTTGCTTTTATCTTCTTCTATTGATGTCAGATCTTGCGTTCCAGATATTATATCATGAATGAGAATTTGTTTTGATAGTTCGTTTCATTTAGATGTATTTAACTGTTGTAGATGAATAAGAACATTCGGTGTAGATTAGATCTGTCATTGTAGAACATGTAAGTGCAAATGTATTGACGGAATGGTTTATAATCTGGAATATTACAGCCTGATGGTCAAATGCCGAGTGACAAGACTGTTGGCGGAGGTGATGATGCTTTCAACACCTTCTTCAGTGAGACCGGTGCAGGGAAGCATGTTCCTCGTGCTGTGTTCGTTGATCTCGAGCCCACTGTAATCGATGAAGTCAGAACTGGTACTTACCGTCAGCTTTTCCACCCTGAGCAATTAATCAGCGGTAAAGAGGATGCGGCTAACAACTTCGCCCGTGGGCATTACACCAGTAAATACTCTTCTTGTTCATTGATGTCCACTTTTTGATCACATTCCTTTTGCTGATTTAGAGCTTTTGATTGTAAATGACTTCTTAATTTTTGTCTCAGTTGGGAAGGAGATTGTCGATCTCTGTCTAGACCGTATCAGGAAGCTCGCTGACAACTGCACTGGTCTCCAAGGTTTCCTTGTTTTTAACGCTGTTGGCGGAGGAACTGGATCTGGTCTTGGATCACTGCTCCTTGAGCGTCTTTCCGTGGACTACGGTAAAAAGTCCAAACTGGGTTTCACTGTGTACCCTTCACCACAGGTTTCAACATCTGTTGTTGAGCCTTACAACAGTGTTCTCTCCACCCACTCACTCTTGGAACACACTGATGTCTCCATTCTCCTCGACAACGAAGCTATCTATGACATATGCAGACGCTCCCTCAGCATTGAGAGGCCTACTTACACCAACCTCAATCGTCTTGTCTCTCAGGTATATAGGCAGACTCCTTACCTTGTCATGCTCGATATGTTCTTTGGAATGGTTTCTCTTTTAGTGTGCTTTCTTTTTCCCTAATTTTTTTATTTTCAGGTGATTTCTTCCCTGACTGCATCTCTGCGGTTTGATGGTGCTTTGAACGTGGATGTCACTGAGTTCCAGACAAACTTAGTTCCATACCCAAGAATTCACTTCATGCTTTCCTCCTATGCTCCTGTCATCTCTGCAGAGAAAGCCTTCCACGAGCAACTCTCTGTTGCTGAGATTACAAACAGTGCATTTGAGCCTGCTTCAATGATGGCCAAATGTGACCCTCGGCATGGTAAGTACATGGCTTGCTGCTTGATGTACCGAGGTGATGTTGTCCCTAAAGATGTGAATGCAGCTGTTGGCACAATAAAAACCAAGCGCACAATCCAGTTTGTTGACTGGTGCCCAACTGGGTTCAAATGTGGTATAAACTACCAGCCACCGACTGTTGTACCTGGTGGCGATCTAGCCAAGGTGCAGAGAGCTGTGTGCATGATTTCAAACTCAACCAGTGTCGCTGAGGTGTTCTCTCGCATTGACCACAAGTTTGACTTGATGTATGCTAAGCGTGCTTTTGTGCACTGGTACGTTGGTGAGGGTATGGAGGAAGGAGAGTTTTCTGAAGCTCGTGAGGATCTTGCTGCTTTGGAGAAAGACTATGAGGAGGTTGGTGCTGAGGGAGGTGATGATGAAGACGATGAAGGTGAAGAGTACTAAGTGAGAACGAACTTATATCCGTTGATGCTTGTGTTTGTTTTTCTTGAAAAGGCTCCATACTCTCTCGTACCGTGTGTCTTACTCTCTTCTCCATCTCTTTTCTTTTGTCTTCATCTTTGTTGTTGAACTTGGTGTGTGCTATATCATCATATCGTTTGCTTTCCTTCTCGTAAGATGCCTGAAAGTAAGTCAATTTGCCCTACTAAACAGCCATAAACCTCTGCATCAGCAATGAAAAATCTGAGGAATCTGCACGAAATTTAATACTTGGCTCCATTGGTACAAAAGTAGCCTTACATACAAACATACCCAAGTCATCAACAACCTATGAATACCATAAGCATTTTGCAAATATATTTTTGTACACTTAGACCTTAAAACAGTAGAAATACATTTCATTAATTATCTTCGGTTCACTGACTAAAGGATTTGATGCTGACCAAGTTGTTTCATCTGCCATACTTATTATATTAGGTCGATCCAAAAATAGCTTTTGTCCAGTGTGACGTTGTCATGACTTTTCTTTTACTCAACTGTCTTCTTCTCAAAACTCACCAATACAATTCACATCTCTCCATTATTTCTGTTTCCAGTTTGTTTCTTAATTGTCAAGTCATTTCTCCTTTATTGTCAGCACAGCAAGTCTTTTCTCGTAATCATCTTTTGGTTTAACCAAACTAAAGAAAATAATTTTTTTTGGTAAATCATTTTTTCTTAAATTAGTGGGAATTTGAAGTTTAGAAGAGCGCAAATAAACACAGAAAAAAAAAACAATGTGAAAAGAAGAAAGCAAAACGACAAAACATCATAGCAACAAAATTAAGTGTACTAAAGGGCAGATCAACTTCGAAAACTCCATCTCATCTGAATGTCATCACGCCATGAAATTGAGAAGTCTCGTTAAAACCTTGAATGTCATCACGAACTGATATAGACAAGTCTCGCTCAAATCCCCAACTACCCTTATCAGCTAAAGAGAAATATTATTAGTCTATAATTTAAAACTAAATTACTCTATTAAATAAATAACAAACTAAGTAAAAACAAGATGGTAACAAAAATGAAAAATTAAAAAAAAAAGCCCCGCATTTTTTGTGGTGTTTATTTTTCGAAATTTAATTAATAATATAAAGTATTCTATTTTGCTATATATTATTATGTAAGGAATGTAAAAACCCAAAAGGTATTGAAATTGGACAAAAATACCATATAGTTTACTTTTTGTATAATTGCAATTTTTTGCTATAAGTAGAATTTTTTGGTATAACTACATTTTTTGTAGAATATGAATGTTTACAATCTTGATCATTCTTGGATATAATTTTTCTTTGGTAAAAAAAGATAAACATGTAAAAGCATATTCTAAAAATGTGATATACATCATTTTTATACAATACAATGCATGTATCTCTAGATTCGGATACATCGTAACAGACTAAAATAAAAATATTACATTAAAATATTATAAATTTCATATCTAATATTGATATAATATAAAGTTTATAAAATGTTTTGAAAATAGTAAAAAATTAAATTCAAAAATAAAATATAATAAATTAAAAAGTTAAAATTTATTTAGTCTTAAAATATTAATTGTTGTTATTGGATATTCAATTATAAATACAATTGACAGTATTCAATCTGTTAGCATCAAAATAGTATCATATTTTCTAACATTATGTAAAAATCCAAAAGACACTCAAATTGGACAAAATACCATATAGGTTACTTTTTGTATAACTGCAATCCTTTTAATATTAAAACATAAATGAGTTTATAAAAAAATAATTACATGTCATTAGAAAAGATGGCATGAATAAAAAATGATGACATTACGTTTATTCAAATTGTGACATGATAATTTTAAATATAAATTTATTTTTTAAAAAATAAATTAATTAAATATGATATGATAATTTTAAATATAAAAATTATTTCTAAAAAAATAAATCATATATATTAAACTATAAGTGAGTTTAGAAAAAGTATTTATATATCATTAAAAAACATGGCTAAAACAAATTACAACATGACGTTTAGTCAAATATGACATAGTAATTTTAAATATAAATTTATTTCCAAAAAAAGTAAATCATATATATTAAATTAGAAAAATAAGTTTAAAAAGATATTTAATACCATGTATGTTTTCAGTTTTATACTTTTGTTTAGATTTTATGCATTTATAATTATTTTAAATAATTAATTTGGTTTGATAAATTACGATGAATAATTTGTATTTTTTCAATCATTGTTATTACTTTTAAATGTATATTGAGTTGTTCATGTTCCAATGATATAATTGATAATTTAAGAAATTAGTATTTAAAAATAAAATAAAATTTTACAAAAAATACCCAAAATATATAAAACTAATGATTTCAAATAAAAATATAAGCAAAAAACAAGAAAAATATAAGTAAAAACAAAAAAAATATAAGTAAAAACAAGAAAAATATAAGCAAAAAACAAAAAAAAATATAAGCAAAAACAAAAAAAAATATAAACAAAACAAAAATTATGATTTCTATTATCTTTTCAACATTCAAAATCTTGAAAAGATTATATCACAAATCAAATGGAAAAATTAACTTCAAAAGATGAGAACCGTAAAATCACCATGTATTAGAGGAATAATAAGTTAATTTCTATTACTTCTACCAACAACATTTCAAAAAAAATTTAGGACAATGAGACGCACATTTTAACTAATCTTCCACTTCTATATATAAGGTATTCTTCATTTTGAAAAGAGAAAAAAAAAACTAAAGTTTGATTATTTTTTTCGTTTTGATATTGTTGTATCATAAAAATGTTGTTCTCATTGATGTTGCTCATGGTTATCGGTTATATATTCCTTTCTCAACTAGGAGGAATCACGATTCCAGCATTGACAATTCATGTAACCAACTGTGGGTTTTTTCATTCTTTTCATGTCCTCTACTTATCTATATTACCATAATTGATTTTTTTTTGTTAATTTTCTGAAATCTAAAATAGCTCAGATGGAGATTTTATAGACTGCATCAACATAGCAGATCAACCGACATTTAAACATCACTTGCTACAACAACATAAGTTATTGACATAGGAAAATCAAATAAGACCTATCTTGACCTACAAGGCAAGTGTGAGCACGAAAATTCAGTTTGAATAACAAGGGAAATGAAAAAGGATGGGTTATTATTAACCACATGGTTGAAATGGTTAAATAGCTACCTTGGGAGAAGAATCAAGGTGAAAAAGTCATGCCCATGCTGTCTCCTCTCTTCTCATTGGTTGTTGACAGGCTCCTCCTCTATTCAAACTCATCCACAAGTTTGAATTCGTTTTCTTTTGTTTTCACATTGTAAATCCTCTATAAAAGGGCTGTAAAGACTCAATGTATGAATATACTCTTAGGAGATTCTTCTCCATAAGTCTAAGTCATTTCTCATTTCCTCATACTTCTCTTTGAGTTTTCAGATTCAATTCTTCACATTTCTCCTCTATAATCTCAATATTCTTACATGGTATCAGAGCATAAGATCATTCTTTTATCTTTTTTACTCAAATCTCTCAATTTCTAATCTAAAATTCTGTCAAAAATCTCTCAGTCTTTAGACTAAAAAAACTCACGGTTTCATTCAACCATAAAAGCTGCTTCCTTTGAGCTCTTCAAAGCCTAACAATGGAGGATACAGTTCAAATTAGTTCCAGCCTGAAACCTACGGTGATCCCAGTAGTTCTCAAAGGCTTGAACTACACATTATGGTCAAGAACCATCAAGACAGCCATTTGTGGCAAAGGACTTTGGAATCACATCTTGGAGGATAATACTCCATCTATAGATGATCCAAAGGAGAAGAAGGATGAGGCAACAAGAAAAAGAAGAAGCTAGGTGGTTCCAAGAAGATCAATCAGTCCTTGGATTCCTCCAAAATTCATTGGACCCATCCATTCTTGAAGCTTATTCACATTGTGAAACTGCCAAGTCTCTTTGGGACACTCTCAAGAGGGTGTATGGGGATGTTTCAAACCTCAGCAGTGTGTATGAGGTTAAGAAGGCTCTCAATGATCTACACCAAGAGGATATGGAGTTCACAAAATTCCTGGGCAAGTTCCAGTCAACATGGTCCGAGCTTGACATGTTGAGACCAAGTTCAATGGATCCAAAGGTGCTTAATGAAAGGAAGGAACAAGACAAGATATTTGGGCTCCTTCTCAACCTAAATCCAGCCTTTAAGGATGTGATTAAGTCCATCCTGAGAGAGCCAAACTCCCTGATTTCGAAGAGGTGTGCTCACGGATTCAAAGGGAGCAAGGCAACATTGGTTTGTTTGGTGGTAAAGGAGAACTAGTCATGGCCAACAAAAGCGTGTTTAAGCAAGAGGATAGGAAAGTGTGATGTGTGAGCATTGTAAGAGGAATGGCCACATCAAGGACAAGTGCTGGATACTTCATCCTCATCTCAAGCCAAACCGGTTCAAGGATTCAAAGGCTAACATCTCTCAAATGGTTGCGACTGAACCGCAAGTTCATCCAACCAAGGAGGGGAGCTAGCTATGAATGTATCCATGGAGTATGTTAAGAAGAGTGACTTGGAGGATCTCATCAAGGCCTATGCCTCAAAACTCTCCGGTATCACACTCTACTCCCATAAATCGCTTGATAAACCAGATCATATGTTGGTAGTGGATTCAGGTGCTTCTCACCATATGATTAGCAATGCTAGGTTGTTAAAGAACATTGAACCATGTCTAGGACAAGTAACTATAGCTGATGGTAAGGGAATTCCAATTGAAGGAACCGGAAAATTAAGACTATTTGACAAAGAAACTAATGCATTCTTTGTACCTAAATTTAAGTCTAATCTAGTTTCTGTCAAAAAGGCTACTAAAAACCTCAATTGCAATGTTACATTTGGGCCTAACAATGTTTACTTTCAGGATATTAAGAGTGGTAAGATACTTGGAGGTGGTGTAACTCAAGATGAGCTCTATGTTCTTGAAGACCCTCCAAGCAATTTGGATTCCTTAGCTTTCAAATCCTGTGTTTTTGCTAAAAGATGTCTTATGGCATGCTAGATTAGGACATCCTCATGCTCGTGCTTTAAGCTTAATAATTCCTAATGTCGCTTATGATCACTCAGTTTGTGAGGCTTTTATCCTTGGCAAACATTGTCGTGTTGTTTTCCCTAAATCGTCTACAATTTATGAGCATTGCTTTGATTTAGTACATTCCGATGTTTGGACCTCACCTTACATGTCTAGAGATAGGAATAATACTTTGTGACCTTTATAGATGAGAAATCGAAATATACATGGGTTACATTACTTCCATCTAAAGATAGGGTTTATGAGGCATTTATAAACTTTCATAATTATGTTACTAATCAATTCATTGCCAAGATCAAAGTGTTAAGATCAGATAATGGAGGGGAATACACAAGTCAAAGATTCAAAGCTCATCTAAACAAACATGGAATACTACATCAAACTAGCTGTCCACACACACCACAACAAAATGGAGTTGCTGAAAGGAAGAACCGACACTTTATGGAAGTAGCAAGATCCATGATGTTTCATACCAATGTTCCTAAAAGTTTTTGGGGAGATGCAGTCTTGGTTGCTTGCTACCTCATCAATCGGATTCCAACCAAAGTCTTGCAAGATATATCCCCATTTGAGGTACTCAATAAAACTAAACCTTCCATTGATCATTTAACGTGTATTTGGGTGTGTTTGCTTTGTGTATGTTCCAGGTGATCTAAGAAACAAGTTGGAGGCAAAGAGCATCAAGTGTATGTTCCTTGGATATTCGACAACACAAAAGGTTTATAAGTGCTATGATCCGAGCAACAACAGGACATATGTGTCTAGAGATGTCAAGTTCATAGAAGAACAAAGCTATTATGATCAGAAAGATTGGGAAGGATTGAAGGATCTCTCAAAGTCACCTTCTGATTTGGCTACGATTTTGAGGTTTCTCTTGAATCATTTGGGAAATGATCTGCCAAAGGATTCAAGACACGAAGAAACAAGAACCTTAAGTAGTTCACAAGATACCCAAGAGAATGAACAAGGGGTGGTAACTTAAGAACCAACTCCAATCCAAGAAGAAGCTATGGCCCAAAATCAAGAACAAGACGACTTGGAAGTGGGTATAGAGGAACCTATTCACCAAATGGAAGAAGAAACGGTTGTAGAGGAGGCTGCACCACCTGTTCAGCATTTAAGGAGGAGTACTAGACTTAGGAACACTAGGGTATTCTACAACAACCAGGTCGTGGCTCATCCCATACAAGCTGTTTGTTTCCTTGACCTCTTGCCATCTAGTCATCAAGCATTCCTTGGAAAGATTGAACAAAGTCAGATTCCAAGGACTTATGAAGAAGCTGAGAGCAAGAAAGAATGGTTAGATGCAGTAAGAGATGAGAAAGGAGCTATGGAAAGGAATCATACATGGGATATACAAGAACTTCCCAAAGGCAAGAAGGCTGTGAGTTCCAAGTGGGTGTTCACCATCAAGTATAGAGCAATGGGGACATAGAAAGGACAAGGCACGCTAGTTTGCAAAGAGGTTTCACTAGATCATATGGAAGGACTGATAACTGATACATTTGCACCGTTGGCTAAGCTACACACTGTAAGGGTTGTTCTTTCACTAGCTACGAATCTGACTTGGGACTTATGGCAAATGGATGTCAAGAACGCATTCCTACATGGAGAACTTGAAGAGGAAGTGTATATGACTCCACCACCAGGCCTTGAAGATCTTTGCAAAGAGGACAGTTTCTAAGACTTAGGAAGGCAAT
>JAEVFF010001867.1:0-27147 GCA_018901945.1 Pugionium dolabratum
GTTAGGTGAGAAACTCGACCTTAGACTTCTTGGATAGGGGTTTTTGAGTTGGTATTCGATGGAGGGGTGAAGTGAACCACACGAGGGGTGATGAACCTCGTGATAAATCACAAACTTAGAGCTAGGAGGGCTGGTCTCAACTAGGTTCTAAGCACACAAGTCTCTCTTGAGAGAAAGCTCGTAGGGAAAAAGTTCTACTTTATTAATAATCAAAAAGGTTGTCGAACTACATGCTGGAAGGAGCCTTATTAATATGCTCGACAGCTTGACCTTCTAGGGTCGACTCAAACAAATAAAAGGAAAGTTTACAAAAGTGCACAAAAGGAAAGAGATACAAAAGTGTATAACCGAAAAAAGGACCTATTCCTAAAATGTTCTTGACTCAAAAATGTAAAGCATCTAGATCCTACCCTGCAAAACAGAAAGAGGCATATATTCAAATTGAAACTTACCTTAACTTACCTCATGGCCAAGAAATGGAAGGTGGCCGTCCTTGTGGCATGCACACGCCTTGCTCCTAGTCTTCGACTTGGAGTAGGGTTAAAAATCTTTGGGGCCTGACCTCTCTTGCCACTAAAGCCCAAGTCTCTGATGTCCCTTGTGTTGTTGAGAAGCCATTGGACTCTTCCTTGCACTTTTGGCCCATTGTCCTTAGTCGATCTTCCTCTAGGAGATTGTCGACCCATAAGCTGAATTTGTGGAAGAGTGCCCTTGATCTGCTTCTTGTCATTGCTCCTTGAGGTACCACTGGTGTAGATACTTCTTCTAGGTGCATGTCCTGGAGCTGGTAGCTCATTTGGTCCGAGTCCTCTTGTGTGGAAGTGGAAATGCGCGTGTACTCGGCTGGATCGGCTGTACCGGCTGGATTGTGCGCGGTACTGGCCGGGATGCCTTCAGGACCGGCCAAGTTGATCCCGGAGTTGGCGGCATCACCAGAGGGACCGGCGGTGTCATCCACGTCCCCACCAAGTGTGCCGGAAGCTTGGGCCTCTCCGCCGGCGATGCTGACCGGTCTGGTCCTATAGGTCGAGGGTCCGGCGGTACTGCCTGGTCCGGCAGACGTGCCAGATGGTCCTGCTGTCTCGGGCAAGCTTCCTGGTCGGCCAGTCTGGTCTCCTGGCTGGATGTACGACCTGATGTCCTCATCATTCCCTCCCTCTTCAGTAGGTTTTGTCCTCAAAACTGGTTCATCTGCATGGAAAGGGGCTAAGTCAGTAACATTGAACGTATTGGACACATTAAACTCACCTGGCAGCTCGATCCGGTAGGCGTTGTTGTTGATCCTCTCGAGCACTCTGAATGGTCCATCTCCTCTTGGTGCTAGCTTGGAACTCCTTAGGTTTGGGAACCTCTCCTGCCGTAGGTGTAGCCACACCCAATCGCCTGGTTGAAAGATCACCTCCTTTCTTCCCTTGTTGGCATGAGTCACGTACTGTCCGGTCCTCTTCTCCAAGTTTTCTGCTACCTTCTGGTGTAACCTCCTTATGAACTCTGCCTTGGATGCTCCGTTGAGGTTGGTCATCTCAGCTGGTGGTAGTGGTGTTTGCTCCAATGGGGTGAGAGGGTTGAAGCCGTATACCACTTCAAATGGTGTCTTCTTGGTTGCTGAGTGCACGGCTCGGTTGTAGGCGAACTCAATGAATGGCAGGCACTCCACCCAAGTCTTTAGGTTCTTCCCTAGTGTAGTTCTGAGAAGAGTTGATAGTGTCCTGTTGACAACTTCAGTTTGGCCATCGGTTTGAGGATGGCAGTGGTTGAGAAGAGTAGCTTCGTGCCTAGCTTTCTCCAAAGGGTCCTCCAGAAATGGCTGAGGAACTTGGTGTCCCTGTCTGATACGATGGTCCTTGGCACTCCATGAAGCCGTACTATCTCCCTGAAGAACAGCTCAGCTGTTTGTGTGGCATCATTGACATTGGCACATGGAATGAAGTGTGCCATCTTGGAGAATCTGTCCACCACTACAAAGATTGCATCTTTGTGGTTGATCTTGGGCAGACCTAGAACAAAGTCCATTGAGATGTCCACCCATGGATGTGTAGGTATGGGCAGTGGGAGATACAACCCGTGAGGTTGCACTCGGGACTTTGCCTTCTTGCAAGTGATGCATCTTGCACAATGAGCTTCTACTGTCCTCTTGATGTGTGGCCAGTAGAAGTGCTCCTTGACCACTGCTAGAGTCTTGTCGACACCAAAGTGGCCCATGAGTCCTCCTCCATGAGCTTCTCGGATGATAAGCTCCCTTAATGATCCTTGTGGTATGCACAGCCTTCTTTCTCGGAACAAGAATCCCTCATGGATGTAGAATTTGCCATGACTCCCTGTGCTACACTCCTTGTAGCTCTCAGCAAAGTCAGGATCATCCTTGTATAGGTCCTTGATGTGCTCGAATCCTAGGACCTTTGCCTCCATGGTTGATATCAAGGCAAACCTCCTTGATAGTGCATCGGCTACCACATTGTCTTTGCCCTTCTTGTACTTGATGACGTACGGGAAGGTCTCTATGAACTCCATCCACCTGGCATGTCTCCTCTTGAGATTGGTTTGCCCTCTGAGGTGTTTGAGAGTCTCGTGATCAGTGTGGATCACAAACTCCTTGGACAGCAAGTAATGCTGCCAAGTCTCCAATGCTCGGACAAGGGCATAAAGCTCCTTGTCATAAGTGGGGTAGTTCAGTGAGGCACCACCTAGCTTCTCACTGAAGTATGCCACTGGTCTCCCTCCTTGGGTTAGCACTGCTCCTATGCCTATTCCAGAGGCATCACACTCCACTTCAAACGTCTTGTTGAAGTCGGGCAGGACTAGCACTGGTGCATGTGTAAGGCTGTCCTTCAAGGCCTGGAATGCCTTCTCCTGAGCTTCTCCCCAGCTGAATCCCACGTTCTTCTTCACTACTGCCGTCAATGGTGAGGCAATACTGCTGAAGTTGGGCACGAATCTCCTATAGAAGCTGGCCAGTCCGTGGAAGCTCCTTACTTGGCTGATGTTGCCTGGTGTTGGCCATTCTTGTATGGCTCGAATCTTTTCCTCATCAACCTGTAGGCCCTGTGAACTTACAACAAAACCTAAAAAGACAAGCTTATCAGTACAAAAGGTGCACTTCTTGAGATTGGCATAAAGCTCTTCTTGTCGAAGGGTTTTAAGTACCATCTCAAGATGTGTGAGGTGTTCCCGTAGGCACTTACTATAAACTAGTATATCATCAAAGTAAACTACCACAAACTTACTGATGTACGCCCTAAGAACTTGGTTCATAAGGCGCATGAAGGTGCTTGGGGCATTAGTCAAGCCAAATGGCATGACTGTCCACTCGTAGAGCCCTTGCTTTGTCTTGAAAGCAGTCTTCCACTCATCACCTTCCTTCATTCTTACCTGGTGGTATCCACTTTTGAGGTCTATCTTGGAGAAGACCGTGGCTCCACTCAGCTCATCTAGCATGTCATCCAGTCGTGGTATTGGATGCCTGTACTTGACTGTGATGTTGTTGATTGCTCGGCAGTCCACGCACATGCGCCAAGTCCCATCCTTCTTGGGCACTAGTAGCACTGGTACGGCACATGGACTGAGGCTCTCTCGAACATATCCTTTCTCCAGGAGCTCCTTGACTTGCTTCTCAAGCTCCTTGGACTCCTCTGGACTCATCCGGTAGGCTGGCCGGTTGGGCAGGGCTGCTCCGGGCACTAGATCAATCTGGTGTTCTATGCCACGTAAAGGAGGCAAGCCTGCTGGTATCTCCTCTGGAAATACATCCTGGAACTTGTTGAGGAGAGTTGCTACTTCAGGAGGTAGCTCTACCTGTCCCTGTTCTACACTCAAAACTTCTTTGAAGACCATTAGTAACATTAAATCCTTCGAGGCTAAAGCTCTCCGGACATGGCTTGGTTGAATAAGAAAATTAGACTTGATAAGTTTCTTTTCCTTACTCATTTGGAGTTGTAGCTCGTGTACCTGGGCAGGTGTAAGAGGAGCTAGGCTGACCTTTCTCTTGTCATGCACGAAGGTGTAGAGATTGGTTCGGCCATCATGCCTGGTCTCTTTGTCAAACTGCCATGGTCTTCCTAGTAGAAGATGGCCAGCTTGCATGGGCACCACGTCGCACACGACTTGGTCTTGGTACTTGCCCACACTGAATGGTACAATGACTTGTTCATGGATCTTTAGCTCCACTTTGTCATCGAGCCATCTCAGTCTATATGGTCGAGGATGCCTTGTCTTCTCTAGACCTAGCTTATCAACCATATATGCACTAGCAACGTTAGTGCAAGAACCACCATCTATGATGAGGTTACATACCTTGCCCTTGATGGTGCAACGGCTGTGGAAGATGTTCTCCCTTTGGATGGTCTCTGAAGGATCCACCATTGCACTGAGGATACGTCTAGTGACCAGCACTTCCCCCACATCAGGGTACTCAATGTCACCATACTCTCCTTCTGGTTCATAGTCCTCTTCATCTTGGGACTCATATTCTCCTGCCTCCGTAATCAGCATGACTCGGTTGTTTGGGCACTCCCTTGAGATGTGTCCACGTCCCCTGCACTTGAAACAAGTGATGTCACGTGATCTTTGAGGGTTAGAAGACTTACCAGGCTCTCTCTGGTCACGGGTGGGTTCAGGAGGCTTGCTCTTGAACCTTGACTCGATCTCTATGCTCTTGCCTTTGTCTACGGTCTTGGGCATGTTGCTTGGTGCCCAAGGTGTCTTAGGCTTGCTGCGGATGTCTTGGCTCTTACGTTTGATGTGCTGCTCAGCCTGGACAGATAGGTGGAACAAGTCTTTGAAGTCATTGTAGATTTGCCTTTCCACCTTGCGGCTGATTCTTTCTTGGAGTCCATCCAAGAATTGTGCCATCAATGCTTCTTCATCATCATTGAGCTCCAATCTGTTCCTTAACTTCTCGAACTCTTCATAGTACTCCTCTACTGATCTGGTACCCTGCTTAAGAGTACGAAAACGACGTTGCAAATCTCTATGAAAGTAAGGTGGAACAAACCCTTGTCGCATGACATCCTTCATGTCGACCCATGAGTCTATGGGCCTCATTCTTTTCCTCCTTCTGTCAGATACCTCACGATCCCACCAGATGAGGGCATTGCCCGTGAGTTGTGCTACTGCCATTGAGACTCTCCTAGGCCCTGGTTGGTTGTAATGATCAAAGATATGATCCATTCTTCTCTCCCAATCTAGGTAAGCCTCGGGGTCTAATTTTCCTGCAAAACTTGGAGGAGTTAGCTTAACATCAGGATGAGTTACCCGGTTATAGGCGTGTTCATCTCCATCCTCATGATGTCTAGGAGGAATTCTTGGTCTCTGGTGAAGACCATATGGCTCAAAGCCATCATCTTCTGCCTCTGGTTGCCGTGGAGGTCCTCTCGGCCTATGGTGATAGTTATGAGGGTGTGTGTCCTCATCTCCATCTGGCTGGGGTTCCTCCTGTTCGTGCCGTGTCCTAAGGTGCTCAGGACCCTAAGGACGGTCTTGCTCAGCTCTCACGTGCCTTATGGCCTGGAATCTCACTGGTCTTTCCACGCGCTCCAACCTCTCGCCTATGGATGCGAGTTGTGTTTGGAGTGTGGTGAACATGGCCATCATGGCTTCGGCTGCTTCTCTATTCTCTTCTCCCATGGTGTGCTACAAATAAAGAAGACAAGTTAGGATGCTCCTAAATTGTTAGGAGGGTTTTCTTTTTATAAGGGGTTTGAAAAAATGCAAAAAGGAAAAATCCTAAGGAAAGGAAATTCGAATAAAAAGCAAAAAGGAAACTTCCTAGACAACTTGTGCTAGCTGTCCAATTCGAAATCTTTTGGGTATTTTCCTATTTTCTTTTCTTTTCTTTTTGTTTTCTTTTTAATTTAACTTAAAATTAATGGAAATATGAATTAAACAAAAGGAAAACGTGAATGGCAATGCAAAAGTGAATCTAAACCCTAGTGATACACGTAGAAGGCTAGATGCACTCGGTTTGGAGTTTGAGGTTATTTTTTTTGATTTTTCTTGAATGCGACTTAAACTAATGCAAGAACACAAAACAAAACAAGCAAAAGGATAGAAACAACCTGGTTTAGGAGCTTAAAGCTCTGATACCAAAATGATACAAGCCTTGATTCAAGGATGTATGCGCGTGGGCTGTTTGTAGAAGATTAGGTTAGAAACTCAACCTTAGGCTTCTGGATAGGGGTTTTCTGGTTGGTAAACGATGGAAGGGTGAAGTGAACCACACGAGGGGTGATGAACCTCGTGATAAATCACAAGCTTAGAGCTAGGAGGGCTGGTCTCAACTAGGTTCTAAGCGCACAAGATTCTTAGAGAGAAAACTTGTAGGGAAAAAGTTCTACTTTATTAATAATCAAAAAGGTTGTCGAACTACAATGCTGGAGGAGCCTTATTAATATGCTCGACAGCTTGACCTTCTAGGGTCGACTCAAATAAGAAAAGGAAAACTTACAAAAGTGCACAAAGGAAAAGATACAAAAGTGTATAATCGAAAAAAGGACCTATTCCTAAAATGTTTTTGACTCAATAAAAGTAAATATTCTAGATCCTACCCTGCAAAACAGAAAGAGGCAAATATTCTTATTGAAAACTTACCTTAACTTACCTTAACTTACCTCATGGCCAAGAAATGGAAGGTGGCCGTCCTTGTGGCATGCACGCGCCTTGCTCCTAGTCTTCGACTTGGAGTAGGGGTAAGTATCTTTGGGCCTTGACCTCTCTTGCCACTAAAGCCCACGTCTCTGATGTTCCTTGTGTTGTTGAGAAGCCTTTGGACTCTAATTTGCTCTTCTGGGCCATTGTCCTTAGCTGCTCTTCCTCTAGAAGCTTGTCGACCCATAAGCTGAATTTGTGGAAGAGTGCTCTTGATCTGCTTCTTGTCATTGCTCCTGGAGGTACCACTGGTGTAGTTACTTCCTCTAAGTGCATGTCCTGGAGCTGGTAGCTCATTTGGTCCGAGTCCTCTTGTGTAGAAGTGGAAGTGTGCGTGTACTCGGCTGGATGCCCTGTACCGGCTGGATTGTGCGCCGTACTGGCCGGAATGACTTCAGGACTGGCCAAGTTGATCCCGGAGTCGGCGGTGTCATCAGGGGGACCGGCGGTGTCATTCACGTCCCCACCAAGTGTGCCGGGAGCTTGGGCCTCTCCGCCGGCGATGTTGACCGGTCTGGTCCTATAGGTCGAGGGTCCGGCGGTACTGTCTGGTCCGGCAGGCGCGCCAGCTGGTCCTGCTGCCTCGGGCAATCGGATGTACGACCTGATGTCCTCATCACATACGTAGTCACAAAATTTCTGACCACATTTGCCACGGTTTTGCGACCAATTTGCGACTACAGAGATGTAGTCGCGAAGTGGTCGCAAAAGTGTGACTAAAACGTGTAGTCGCATATTGGTCGCAATACGCAACCATTAAGAGACTAAACTGTGACTGATTACCAACTACTTGTGGAAGAACCACATGTTAGTCGCATATTGGTCGCTAAATATGCGACTGACTGCACTGGGAATGTGGTGGCAAATCAGTCACAATTATTACATGTGGTCGCTAATCAGTCGCAAAAATGTGACTGATTTGCGACCACATGATCAAAATTTGAACTGTAGTCGCAAATCAGTTGCAAAATAGCGATGGATTTGCGACCACATAGGGTAAATTCACATGTTTCCCTAAGTATTTTCCACATTTACAACTTCTATTTGAACTTTTAGGTAAGTACTAACCATTATAAGTGGCCAAATATATACAAAATCATATTTGTATTCATTTATATTTTAGAGAACATTTCAAATATATATAAGAGGTATAAGGTTATAGAAATGTGTTAAGTGTTTTAGGTAAATGATTTGTAAATTTGGTAAATTTGGTAAATGTTGTTGTTTGCTTAGTAATTGAAGTTTTCACAACTTATAATCAAGTTATCAATCTTATATAATTCAAATTATTCAACTAAATCAAACAATTTAGGGTATAGGATACTATTTGTGACTCCTTTTCGACCACATTGCCACTGCATTGGGAATGTGGTGGCAAGTCAGTCACAATTATTACACGTGATCGCTAATCAGTCGCAAAAAATGCAACTGATTTGTGATCAAAAGATCAAAATTTGAACTACATTCGCAAAATAGCGACTGATCTACACCCACATAAGGTAAATTCACTTTTTCCCTAAGTATTTTCCACATTTGCAACTTCTATTTGTATTTTTAGGTAAGTACTAACCATTATAAATGGCCAAATATATACAAAATCATATTTGTATTTATTCACATTTTAGAGAACATTTGAAATGTATATAACATGTATAAGGTTAAGGAAATGTGTTGATTGTTTTAGGTAAATGATTTGTAAATATGGTAAATTTGGTAAATATTGTTGTTTTCTTAGTAATTGAGGTTTGTAGAACTTATAATCAAGTTATCAATCTTATATAATTCAATTTATTCAACATACGTGGTCGCAAAAAAATTTCTATAAATACATGATGGTTTTTCCTCATTTTTCACCTTCAATCATTCCTACTTTCTAAAACTTCTCTAAACACTTATAAAACATCTACCACACCAAAAACCACAAACACACAAATGGCAAGTAGCGGTAGGTCGATGAGAGGTTGTGGAAGACGATCTATCCCGTCGTCTTCCAGCCGGGGTAACTCTTCGGCCTCCTCGAACCTCTCACCCACCGGTAATAGAGCGGCATCCCACCTGCTCCACTATTTCAGGAATCGGACAAGCATGAGGAGGAAGATGTTCCCGAATGTGAAACGGGAACGGAGTAACAAACTATCACTCTTGATAGTTTGTTACAAACTCCAGGGATGGACCAATATCTGACAATGTTGTCTGCTGTGCCGGTACCAAATACAATTTGGTAAGTAAACAATTTTACTTTTTAATTTATTATTTATAATTAATTATTATAAATTTATTAATATTTATATGAAATTTAATTTGTTTTATATTATAAAAGTATTAGTTTTGACCACGACAAAGGGGCTATTACCCTTCAAATTTCAAAGCTTTAAAAAACTAAATTTGATGGCCTCTACTACATTTGGATGGTTGTACCTTCTGAAAGCTAGGAAAAATATTTCATCGAATTTGCGGTAAGTAAATTTTTCTTATTTTTTATATTTTTTTATTGTATTTATTTTATAAAAATTTTAAATTTACGTATGAATATTTTATTATTTAATTCAAAGCAATCGTACAACTGGGATTATAGTCACCCCGGTGGTACGAAAGGAGTTCGATGCCGTCTACGTAAGGCGGATGGAAGGGATGGTGAGCACGGTTCATACAATCGGCAAACGTACCCAGTATATTTCCCCTAATCTGTTCAAAATTATGATAGACTGCTGGGGAACACAAAAGTATAACGAGAGGAGTAGGAAATCCTCTAATAACTGCAACTCCGCTTGGGATGGCAACGGCCCGCAGAAGCATTTGTCGGGTCAAAAATCATACATTTAGATCCAACAGGAAATGGTAAGTAATTCCAAATATTTAAATTTAATTGAAAATTTTATTTCTATTTAAATAAAATTTATATTAATATATGTTTAGAAAATTAATTTGGGACGACTGTCTCAATAGGTGAGGTCTTTATAAAGACTCACACTAGGCCGGATGGTTCCTATGTAGATTTGAAAGCAAAACAAATCTGTGAAGCATACGAATGTAACATCCAAGAGAAGATGGCAATCGTGGAGGTCGATCCAACAGAATCGTCTAACGTTACATTTCGTCCAATTGAGCTTACTATAGAAAAGAAGAATGAGATCTTCATTCATGTAACAATTTTTTTTTAATTTTTTTAATTTCCATTAAATTATTTATATTAATTCTAATTATTTTATGTAATATTTTATTTTTATTTTAATTGTTTGTGTAGTCTTCCGTTGCAGATGACCGAGGTCATCTTTACGGACTCGGTAGCCTGAACCGGGTACACTGGTCGGGTAGGCGTAGTGGGTTACAATCCGTTACCGCCGACTACGGTGCGCTTCAAGAGTAACTTCTAGCCGCACAACGCAAAATCGAAGAACAAAACGCAATCAGCGTGCGTAATGAAAACCGAAACGCTCTAATTGAAAAACAAAACGCGCAGATTCTGGAATCAAATCGGAAGATGCTAGAAGAGCTAGAAGCCTTCAAATAATCGAATGTATCCCAAACTGCATGATGCCATGCATTACTCTTCATTTATAAGCCTTTACTCAAGGAGCACCAACGATCAGTTTAGAATGACCATTTTAACTTGCCGATCAACTTGACATGTCCGCACTCAATCGTCTGTAAGTTGTGATTTAGAGTTCAGAATGACACGAATCTAATGCCCACCTTAATCTAGCTCAATGTTCTATATTGTGACAATATTTGAGACAGAAAGTGATACGTGATGCCATGCATTATTCTTCATTTATAAGACTTTACTCACCAATGATTATTTTAGAATTATCATATTAAC
This sequence comes from Pugionium dolabratum, assembly GCA_018901945.1. Taxonomy (NCBI): domain Eukaryota; kingdom Viridiplantae; phylum Streptophyta; class Magnoliopsida; order Brassicales; family Brassicaceae; genus Pugionium; species Pugionium dolabratum. Next base: position 10,463 of record JAEVFF010001867.1, read on the forward strand.
TAACTGATAAACTTGACTTGTCCGCACAAAATCATCTTTTAACCATTGATTTAGATCTCAAAATGCAATGAGTCCAACTCACACGTAACGCTAGCTCAATTTTTCATATTGTAACAACATTTAAGACTGAAAAAGCTACTACAAAGCCTCCAAGTAATCCAATGTATCCCAAACTGCGTGATGCCACGTGTTACACTTCATTTATAAGCGTTTACTCAAGGAGCACCAACGATCAGTTTTGAAAGATCATTTTAATTGGCGATCAACTTGACATGTACGCCCTGAATCGTACGTAACTTGTGATTTAGAGTTCAGAATGACACGAATCCAATGCCCACCTTAAGCTAGCTCAATTTTATATATTGTGAAAACATTTGACTCCTTAAGCTAGCTTAAACATATTTTGACCTTACATCAAAAGTGATGGATGATTTAGTGTAGACATGTCAAGTTGATCGGCCAGTTAAAATGATCATTCTAAACTGATCATTGGTGCTCCTTGAGTAAAGGATTGTAAATGAAGCATAACGCATGGCATCACGCTGTTTGGTACCAATTGGATTTCTTGAAGGCTTTGTAGTAACTATTTCAGTCTCAAATGTTGTCACAATATGGAAAATTGAGATAGCTTAACGCGAGCGTTGGACTCATGTCATTTTGGGCTCTAAATCAAAAGTTAAAGATGACTTAGTGTTGACATGTCAAGCTGATCGGCTAGTTAAAATGATCATTCTAAATTAATCATTGCTGCTCCTTGGGATATATTGGATTACTTGGAGGATTTATCGAAGCTATTTTGAACTTAAAATTTGTCACAATATTGAAAATAGAGCTAGCTTAACGTGCACGTTGGATTCGTGTCATTTTAAACTATAAATCAAAAGTTCCAGACGATTTTGTGTGGACATGTCAAGTTGATCTGCCAATTAAAACGATCATTACAAACTTATCATTGGTGTTCCTTGAGTAAAGACTTATAAATGAAGCATAATGCATGACATCACGCAGTTTGGGATACATTGGATTACTTGGAGGCTTTGTAGTAGCTCTTTCAGTATCAAATGCTGTTAAAATATGGAAAATTGAACTAGTTTAACGTGGGCATTGGAATCATGTCATTTTGAGCTCTAAATCAAAAGTTGAAGACGATTTAATGCGGACATGTCATGTTGATCAGCTAGTTAAAATGATCATTCTAAACTGATCATTGGTGCTCCTTGAGTAAACTCTTATAACTGAAGCATAATGCATGGCATCACGCAGTTTGGAATAGATTGGATTATTTGGAGGCTTTGTCCTAGCTATTTCGGTCGTAATTAAAAAATCTCACCATACAAAAAAATTGAGCTAGTTTAGCGTGGGCATAGGATTCATGTCATTCTAAAACTCTAAATAAAAACTTACGGACGATTTAGTGCGGATATGTCAAGTTGATCGGCCAGTTAAAATGATCTATATTAAAAATGAAGCATAATGAATCGCATCACGCAGTTTGGGATACATAGGATTACTTGGACGCTTTGTCATTGCTCTTTCAGTCTCAAATGATGTCACAATATAGAAAATTGAGCTAGATTAACGTGGGTTTAAGACTCATGTCATTTGGAGCTCTAAATCAAAAGTTAAAGACGATTTAGTGCGGCAAAATCAAGTTGACCAGCTAGTTAAAATGATCATTCTAAACGAATCATTGGTGCTCCTTGAGTAAAGGCTTATAAATGAAGAATAATGCATGGATTCACACAGTTTGGGATACATTGGATTACTTGGAGGCTTTGTCGTTGCTCTATTAGTATGAAATGTTGTCACAATATAGAAAATTGGGCTAGCTTAACGTGGACGTTGGATTCGTTTCATTCGAAACTCTGAATCAAACGTTACGGACGATTTAGTAGAGCTTTGTCAAGTTGATTGTCCAGTTAAAATTATTATTCTAAACGTATAATTGGTGCTCCTTGAGTAAATGCTTATAAATGAAGCATAATGCATGGTATCACGCAGTTTGGGATACACTAGATTACTTGGAGGCTATGTTGTAGCTATTTCAGTTTCAAATGTTGTCACAATATGGAAAATTGATCTAGCTTAACGTTGGCGTTGGACTCATGTCATTTTGAGCACTAACTCAAAAGTTAAAGTCAATATAGTGCAGACTTGTCAAATTGAGAAGCTAGTTAAAATGATTATTCTAAACTTATCTTTGGGGCTCCTTGAGTAATGGCCTATAAATGAAGCGAAACGCATGACATGACGTAGTTTGGGATATATTGGATTATTTGGAGGCTTTCTCGTAGCTATTTCGAACTTAAATTTGTCACAATTTGGAAAATACAGGTAGCTTAACGTGGGCGTTGGATTCGAGTCATTTTGAACTCTAATTCAAAAGTTTCGGACGATATACTGCAGACATGTCAAGTTGACCAGCTAATTAAAATGATCATTCTAAACTGATCATTGGTGCACTTTGAGTAAAGGCTTATAAATGAAGCATAATGCATGACATCAAGTAGTTTGGGATACATTGGAATACTTGGAGGCTTTGTCGTGGCTCTTTCACTCTGAAATGTTGTCACAATATAGAAAATTGAGCTACGCTAGCGTGGGCATTGGATTCGTGTCATTCAAAACTCCAAATCAAAATTTACAAACAATTTAGTGCGGACAGGTCAAGTTGATCCGCCAGTTAAAATGATCATTCTAGATTGATCACTAGTGCTTATTGAGTAAAGGCTTATAAATGAAGCATAATTCATGGCATCACACAGTTTGGGATACATTGGATTACATTGGAAAACTTGGAGGCTTTGTCATAGCTCTTTCACTCTGAATTATTGTCACAATATAGAAAAATGAGCTACGTTAGGGTGGCGAAATCAAAATTTACAAACAATTTAGTGCGGACAGTTCAAGTTGATCCGCTAGTTAAAATGATCATTCTAAATTGATCACTAGTGCTCATTGAGTAAAGGCTTATAAATGAAGCATAATGCATGACATCACACAATTTGGGATACATTGAATTACTTGGAGGCTTTGTACTAGCGCTTTCAGTCTCAAATATTTTCACAATATGGAAAATTGAGCTAGTTTAACGTGGGTGTTGAACTCATGTCATTTTGAGCTCTAAACCAAAAGTTAAAGACGATTTAATGCGGACATGTCAAGTTGATTAGCAAGTTAAAATGATCATTCAAAACTGATCATTGGTGCTCATTGGGTAAAGGCTTATAAATGAAGCATGATTTATGGCATCACGTAGTTTGAGATACATTGGAATACTTGGGGGCTTTGTCATAACTCTTTCAATCTCAAATGTTGTCACAAAATAGAAAAAATTAAGCTAGCTTAGCGTGGGCATTGGATTCGTGTCATTCTGAACTCGAAATCAAAATTTACGGACGATTTAGTGCGTACAGGTCAAGTTGATTGCCCAGTTAAAATGATCATTTCAAACTGATCATTGGTGCTCCCTGAGTAAAGCCTTGTCAATGAAGCATAACACGTGACATCATGCAGTGTGGGATGAATTGGATTACTTGGAGTCTTTGTATTAGTTCTTTCAGTTTCAAATTTTTTCACAATATGGGAAATTGAGCTAGCGTAACGTGGGCGTTGGACTCATGTCATTTTGAGCTCTAAATCAAATGTTAAAGACGTTTTGATGTGGATATGTCAAGTTGATAAGCTAGTTAAAACGNTGATCATTGGTGCACTTTGAGTAAAGGCTTATAAATGAAGCATAATGCATGACATCAAGTAGTTTGGGATACATTGGAATACTTGGAGGCTTTGTCGTGGCTCTTTCACTCTGAAATGTTGTCACAATATAGAAAATTGAGCTACGCTAGCGTGGGCATTGGATTCGTGTCATTCAGAACTCCAAATCAAAATTTACAGACAATTTAGTGCGGACAGGTCAAGTTGATCCGCCAGTTAAAATGATCATTCTAAATTGATCACTAGTGCTTATTGAGTAAAGGCTTATAAATGAAGCATAATTCATGGCATCACACAGTTTGGGATACATTGGATTACATTGGAAAACTTGGAGGCTTTGTCATAGCTCTTTCACTCTGAATTATTGTCACAATATAGAAAAATGAGCTACGTTAGGGTGGCCAAATCAAAATTTACAAACAATTTAGTGCGGACAGTTCAAGTTGATCCGCTAGTTAAAATGATCATTCTAAATTGATCACTAGTGCTCATTGAGTAAAGGCTTATAAATGAAGCATAATGCATGGCATCACACAATTTGGGATACAATGAATTACTTGGAGGCTTTGTACTAGCGTTTTCAGTCTCAAATATTTTCACAATATGGAAAATTGAGCTAGTTTAACGTGGGTGTTGAACTCATGTCATTTTGAGCTCTAAACCAAAAGTTAAAGACGATTTAATGCAGACATGTCATGTTGATTAGCAAGTTAAAATGATCATTCAAAACTGATCATTGGTGCTCATTGGGTAAAGGCTTATAAATGAAGCATGATTTATGGCATCACGTAGTTTGAGATACATTGGAATACTTGGGGGCTTTGTCATAACTATTTCAATCTCAAATGTTGTCACAAAATAGAAAACATTAAGCTAGCTTAGCGTGGGCATTGGATTCGTGTCATTCTGAACTCGAAATCAAAATTTACGGACGATTTAGTGCGTACAGGTCAAGTTGATTGCCCAGTGAAAATGATCATTTCAAACTGATCATTGGTGCTCCCTGAGTAAAGCCTTGTCAATGAAGCATAACACGTGACATCATGCAGTGTGGGATGAATTGGATTACTTGGAGGCTTTGTATTAGTTCTTTCAAAATCAAATTTTTTCACAATATGGGAAATTGAGCTAGCGTAACGTGGGCGTTGGACTCATGTCATTTTGAGCTCTAAATCAAATGTTAAAGACGTTTTGATGTGGATATGTCAAGTTGATAAGCTAGTTAAAACGATCATTATAAACTGATCATTAGTTATCATTGAGTAAAAACATATAAATGAAACATAATGCATGGGGTCACAAAGTTTGGAATATATTGGATTACGTGGAGGATTTGTCCTAGATATTTAGGTCTGATATTTTGACATAATATTGAAAATGGAGCTAGCTTAAAGTAGACGTTGGATTTGTGTCATTTTGAACTCTAAATCAAAAGTTGCCGATGATTTAGTGTGGACATGTCAACTTCATCGGCCAATTAAAATGATCATTCTAAACTGATCATTGGTGCTCCTTGAGTAAACGCTTATAAGTGAAGCATAATGCATGACATCACGAAGTTTGGGATACATTAAAATACCTGGAGGTTTTGTCATAGCTCTTTCACTCTGAAATGTTGTCACAATATAGATAATTGAGCTACCTTAGAATGGGCGTTGGATTCGTGTCATTCTGAACTCCAAATCAAAATATACGGACGATTTAGTGTGGACATGTCAAGTTGATCCGGCAGTTAAAATGATCATTCTAAACTGATCACTAGTGCTCCTTGACGTGGGTGTTGGATTCTGTTAGCACAAGGTTTGTGGCTAAACATATGGACTGGTGTGCAACGTGTTTAAGTTCAGAAGCGGGAAACTTAAGGATGCTGATGTGGCGTATTCTCATTGGGAATGAGATAACAAACTGTGCAAGGAAGAAAGGATATTCAAAGAAGGCAATTGCTGAATATTCATTTAGGAAAGGTGAAGCCCTAGTGCAAGACACATAAAATGAGTGGTGTCGTGAGGTAGCTAGGGTTGTCGCTCTTGAGAAGAAGAACAGGCTGTGTGTAATCTGTTGCACACGTTTTATGGTGAGTGAATAAAGAGTGAACACAACTGTTGTTGTGGGTGAGTTTTGGGTAGATTAGGAATTGGTCAGTAGCATGCCAAGTGTTAGTTGTGCGTAAATGTGATTAAACACTATTGTAAAATTGTGTTTTAAGTGATTTCTAATAGAATTTGTGTGTGTTATACAAAGTTCTTGGTATTCTCTATAATCTAGTGCTTTCAATTGGTATTAGAGCGGGTCACCTATCATAAATCTGAGATTTATCAACATGTTGAGATCCTGAGACAGAGTATGGAGACACCTAAAGATCTTATTGCTGTGCAAAAACCACTAGTACTTGGATGAAAACAACTTTGGGCATTGGAAAGTGCGTATGCGACATAGAATTCGGGGAATAGATGAAGATGCATGGAAAGAAGTGGAAGTTGGCTGGGAAGAACCGTGGATACTGATCTAGGATGGAGAGAAAATTCCAAAACCCAAAGAGAAGTGGTGAGAAAATTCCAAAACCCAAAGAGAAGTGGACAGATGCTGATAAAAGTTCGTATAAGCTCAACTCAAAGGCTCTGACAGAAATATTATGTGCAATCGACCTTGAACAGTTCAAGCTCGTTCAAGGATGTGCTTCTGAGAAAGATGTGTGGGACATTCTCGTGAATTCGTATGAGGGTACTTCATGTGTCAAGAGAACGCGACTGGATCATCTAGCTTCACAGTTTGAAAATTTGCGGATGGGAAGTGATGAATATATAGCAAGCTTTGGATCAAAATTGAGTTCAATTGCGAATGAAGCGGCCGTGTTAGGGAAGGTGTACAAGGAGAAGAAGCTTGTCAAGAAACTGTTGAGATGTCTACCAGCAAAATTCGGACCGCATAAGGCAGTATTGAAGATCGCAATGAACACCGATGACATGAACTTCTCACAACTCATAGGAATGCTGAAAGCGGAAGAAATGGAGAGTGCAACAGAGCTGTCTAAGCTGGGGAAAGGAATAGCATTTGGTGTTGAACAAGGCTCGAATCGGATGAGAAGGCTTGAAGATAGTCTGAATCAGAAACTACAGGAGAGTATGGGTCTAATGGCAAGAAGCTTTAAAAATGCACTAAAGCGCATTGAGAATGGACAAACAAAGTCTCACAGCCATGAACAGGGGCCTACCAAAATCGCTTCAGTAATAAACAGCAGAGAATGGAAGCTGGAAGGTCAAGTAGATGACAGGATGTGCAATGCCATGAGTGCAAATGATATGGAAATTTCAAGGCTGAATGCCCACTCACCAAAAGCAAGGAGCTGAAATGGTATCAATGTAAAGGAGTTGGTCACGTAAAATCAGAATGCCCAAACCTTCAAAAGCGTAATGATAAGTCACTATTGAGTTTTAGTGAGACCGAGTCAGACGATAGTGAAGAAAATGAGATGTTAAATTTTGTGGCATTCACAAGTGAAACAACCTAGGAATCGGATCAAAAGACAAACTCAGATGATAATGGTGAAGTTAATGCACAAGCTGAATATCGACTTCTTTATGATAATTGGGTAACATTGAGAAATGCAAATTTGAAACTTGTCAAGGACAAGGCCATGTTAGAAGGCAAAGTCAATATTATGGAGTTGGAGTCTAGTGGTAAGAAGAGTTGTACACCTGAATGTGCAATTGATGAAAACGAAAACACAGGTAGCTCGAGTGAACAATTATCTGAAGTTAAGAGGATTCAAACACTAGAAGCAGAAATGATTAAGCTGAAAGACTTGTTGATTCAAACGAAGTAACGTAATCAGACACTAGAAGATAACCTGATAGAAGACTACAAAAAAATCAGAATGCTGAATCAGGGGTAAAAGAACCTGGATAGACTTCTAGAGATGGGAACACCTACTGGTCAAACATATGATCTAGGTTACAGAGGATACACAGATGGTACCTGTGTCGCAGAGAGTCCTAACTACACAAATCTCAAGAATTTTGTTCAGAGTGGAGAAGCTAAGGTAACAAAAGATCAGAATGAAAATCATGAACACAAGGAGTCAGTAGTTAATGGTTGGGATGGAACCAAAAGGACTAGAGACCCAAGGTTCAATGGATGCTATTTTTGTGGAAGGAATGGACATATCAATTGCAACTGCTATGGGATGGTTAATCGTATCAAACAAGCATGGAAGTTAGGTAAGTATTTTCTTGAACCTAGTCAATTTAAGAAAGTATGGATTGACAAGAATTACTTCTATTGGTCTAGTGTGTCTGAGTTGAAAAGGAAAAATCAGTGCCGTGATATGGAATAGAACCTCTGCTCAATCAACACGAAGCATGGACAAAAGACGCTGGTAATAGATACTGGTAAACATCAGCAAGGAAATGTGAGACTGCCAACTAAAACAGAAGAGGAAAGAATGTGTGGAAAAGTGGCTTACATTTCAGGGATTGACAAAGAGTCAACACCATGGTATTTTGATAGTGGTTGCTCACGGAATATGACTGGGAACCAGGAGATTTTGAAATGAAACACTGAAGTCAAGGCTAGGAAAGTAAATTTTTGAGAAGGTGCAAAGGGAAAAATATTAGGAGTTGGGATGATCGGTAATGACTTGCAACCCTCATTGATGAATGTTTACTATGTAGAAGGATTAAAGGCGAATTTGATTAGTGTGAGTCAACAGTGTGGCGAAGGTCTAAAATTTTTCTTTACTAAGGACGAATGTCAACCGATGGATGAACAAGGAAATCTGGTTATATATGGGTCTAGGTCGAGTAATAATTGCTACATGTGGAATGCGAGTGAAATTTGTCTTTCAGTGGTTGAATCTCAGTTGGAACTCTGGCATAGATGACTCAGACATATGAACATACATGGGCTTCAACGAATTGTGCAAGCAGAAGTGGTTCGTGGAATTCCCAATCTTGAGAAGGAAATCGGGAACACATGAAAAGGTTGCTGCAAAGGAAAGCAAATAAAGGTACAACATGGATCTGATGGGACCGATATAGACAGAGAGCATAGCTCGTAAGGGGTATATCGTTGTTATGATGGATGACTTCTCACGATTTACTTGGGTGAAATTTTTGAGAGAGAAATTTGAAGCATTTGAGAAGTTCAAGATCTTTACGCTACAAATGCTTAATGATGGAAAACACATTGTTCAAATAAGAAGCGATCATGGTGGAGAATTTGAGAATGAGGTGTTTCGGAGCTTCTGTCACAAGTACAGAATTAAAGGTTAATAAATGAATTATAATGCATGGCATCACGTAGTTTGGGATAGATTGGATTACTTTGAAGCTTTGTCGTATCTATTTGAGTCTGAAATTTTTTCATAGTATAGAAAATTGAGCTAGCATAACGTGGGCATTGGATTCATGTCATTATGAGCTCTAAATTAAAAATTACGGATGATTTAGTGCCAACATGCCAAAATGATTGGCCAATTCAAATGATCACTCTAAACTTATCATTGGTAGTCATTGATTAAAACCTCATAAGTGAAGCATAATGCATGGCATCACGCAGTATGGGAGAGATTGGATTATTTAGAGGCTTTGTTGTATCTATTTCATTCCTAAATTTTATCACAATATAGAAAATTGAGCTAACTTAATGTGGGCGTTGGATTCTTGTCATTCAGAGCTCTAATTATAAATTGACGGATGATTTAGTGTTGACATGTTAAATTGATTGGCTAGATAAGCTAGGGGAGCGAATGGGATTAGATACCCCAGTAGTCCTAGCCATAAACGATGGATACTAGGCGCTGTGCCTATCGACCCGTGCAGTGCTGTAGCTAACGCGTTAAGTATCCCGCCTGGGGAGTACGTTTGCAAGAATGAAACTCAAAGGAATTGACGGGGGCCCGCACAAGCGGTGGAGCATATGGTTTAATTCGATGCAAAGCGAATAACCTTACCAGGGCTTGACATGCCGCGAATCCTCTTGAAAGAGAGGGGTGCCTCCGGGAACGCGGACACAGGTGGGCATGGCTGTCGTTAGCTTGTGCCGTAAGGTGTTGGGTTAAGTCATGCAACGAGCGCAACCCTCATGTTTAGTTGCCACCGTTGAGTTTGGAACCCTGTACAGACTGCCGGTGATAAGCCGGAGGAAGGTGAGGATGACGTCAAGTCATCATGCCCCTTATGCCCTGGGCGACAAACGTGCTACAATGGCCGGGACAAAGGGTCGCGATCCTGCGAGGGTGAGCTATCTCCAAAAACCCGTCCTCAGTTCGGATTTGCATCTAGTTAAAGTGATCATTCTAAACTGATCATTGGTGCTCATTGAGTAAATGCTTATAAATGAACCAAAATGCATGGCATTACTCAGTTTTGGATATATTGGATTACTTGGACACTTTTTCGTATCTATTTCTGTTTTAAATTTTATTACAATATAGAAAATATAGCTAGCTCAACGTGAGCAATTGATTCGTGTGTTTCTGAGCTCTAAATATAAAGTTACGCACGATTTAGTGCGTACATGTCAAGTTCATCGGCCAGTTAAAATGATCATTAAAAACTGATCATTGGTGCTCATTGAGTAAAAGCTTGTAAATGATGCATAAATCATGGCATCAAGCAGTTTGGGTAGATTGGATTACTTGGACACTTTGTTGTCTCTATTTTTGGCTCAAATTTTGTCACAATATAGAAAATTGAACAAGCTTAATTTAGGCAATTGATTCGTGTCATTTTGACTTATAAATAAAAAGTAATGGACGATATAAGGCATACATGTCAAGTTGATCGGCCAGTTAAAATTATCATTCTAAACTGATAAATGGTGATCATTGAGGAAAGGCTTATAAATGAAGAATAATGCATGGCATCCCGCAATTTCGGATGGACTGGATTACTTGGACGCCTTTTCGTATCTATTTTTGTCTCAAATTTTCTCATAATATAGAAAATTGAGCTAGCTTAATGTGGACATTGGATTCGTGTCATTCTGAGCTCTAAATGAAAAGTTACGGACGATTTAGTGCGGATATTTCAAGTTGATTGGCCAGTTAAAGTGATCATTCCTAATTGATCATTGGTGATGATTGATTAAAGGCTTATAATGAAGCATAATACATGGTATCACACAGTTTTGGATAGATTGGATGACTTGGTCGCTTTGTTGTATCTATTTCTATCTCAAATTTTGTCACAATATAGAACATTTAGCTACCTTAATGAGGGCATTTAATTCCTGTCCTTCTGAACTCTAAATCAAAAGTTACGGGCGATTTAGTGCGGAAATGTCAAGTTGATCGGCCAATTGATATGATTATTCTAAATTGATCATTGGTGCTCATTGAGTAAAGACTTATAAATGAAGCATAGTGAATGGCATCACGTAGTTTGGAATATGTTGGATTACTTGGACGCTTTTTTGAATCTAGTTCTATTTTAAATTTTGTCACAATATAAAAAAATTGAACTAGCTGAATGTGGGAATTGGATTCGTGTCATTTTGAGGTACAAATCAAAATTTATGGACGATTTAGTGCGGACATGTCAAGTTGATCGGCCAGTTAAAATGATCATTCTAAACTGATAATTGTTGCTCATTGAGTAAGAGCTTATAAATGGAAAAATAATGCATGGCATCACGCAGTTTGGGATTGACTGGATTACTTGGACGCTTTGTCGTATCTATTTCTTTCTCAAATTTTGTCACAATATAGAAAATTGAGGTAGCTTAGCGTAAGCATTAGACTTGTGCCATTCTGAACTCTAAATACAAAGTTACGGATGATTTAGTGCTGACATGTCAAGTTGATCGGCCAGTGAAAGCGATCATTCTAAACTTAACACTGGTGCTGATTGAGTAAACGCTTATAAATGAGGCATACTACATAGCATCACTTAGTTTTGTTAGATTGGATTACTTGGATGCTTTGTAGTATCTATTTTTGTCTCAAATTTTGTTACCCCATAAAAAATTAGCTAGCTTAACGTGGGAATTGGATTCCTATGTTTCAGAGCTCTAAATCAAAAGTTACGTACGATTTAGTGTGCATATGTCAAGTTCACCGGCCAGTTAAAGTGATCATTCTAAGCTGATCATTGGTGCTCATTGAGTAAATGCTTAGAAATGAAGCATAATGCATGACATCACGTAGTTCGGGATAGATTGGATTACTTGGACGCTTTTTCGTATCTACTTCTATCTCAAATTTTGTCACAATATAGAAAATTGAACTAACTTAATGTGGGCAATTGATTCATGTCATTCCGACCTATAAATCAAAAGTTATGGAAGATATTGGGCAAACATTTGAAGTTGATCGGCCTGTTAAAATGAACATTCTAAACTGATCGTTTGTGGTCATTGAGTAAAAGCTTATAAATGAAGAATAATGCATGGCATCATGTAGTTTGGAATTAACTGGATTACTTGGACGCTTTGTCGTATCTATTTCTTGGATGCTTTGTCATATCTATTTCGGTCTCAACTTTTGTTACACTATAGAACATTGAACTAGCTTAATGTGGGCATTGGATTCGTGTAATTCTTCACAACAAATCAAAATTTATGGATGATTTAGTGTAGACATGTCAAGTTGATCGGCCAGTTAAAATGATCATTCTAAAATGATAATTGGTGCTCATTGAGTAAAACCTTATAAATGAAAAATAATGCAAGGCATCACGCATTTTTGGGATACACTATATTACTTGGACGCTTTGTCGTATCTATTTCTGTCTCAAATGTTGTCATAGTATAGAAATTGAGCTAGCTTAACGTAAGCATTGGATTCGTGTCATTTTGAGCTCTAAATACAAACGTTACGGATGATTTAGTGAAGACATGTTAAGTTGATCGGCCAGTGAAAGCGATCATTCTAAACTGATCATTGGTGTTGATTGAGTAAACGCTTATAAATGAAGCACAATGCATAGCATCACACAATTTTGGATAGATTGGATTACTTGGACGCTTTGTCGTATCTATATTTGTCTCAAATTTTGTTACACTATAGAAAATTGAACTAGATTAACGTGGGCATTGGATTCGTTTGTTTGTGAGCTCTAAATCAAAAGTTACAGACGATTTAGTGCGGACAGTCAAGTTGATCGGCCAGTTAAAGTGATCATTCTAAACTGATCATTGGTTTTCATTAAGTAAAGGCTTATACATGAAGCATAAAGCATGGCATCGCACAGTTTAGGATAGATTGGATTACATTGACGCTTTGTTGTATCATGTTCCGCCTCAAATTTTTTCACAATATAGAAAATTGAACAAGCTTAATTTAGGAAATTGATTCGTGTCATTTTGACTTATAAATAAAAAGTTATGGACAATATAGGACATATATGTCAAGTTGATCGGCCAGTTAAAACTATCATTCTAAACTGATAATTGGTGCTCATTGAGTAAAAGCTTATAAATGAAGAATAATGCATGGCATCCCGTAGTTTGGGATGGATAAGATTACTTGGATGCTTTTTCGTATCTATTTATGTCTCAAATTTTGTCATAATATAGAAAATTGAGCTAGCTTAATGTGGACAATGGATTCGTGTCATTCTGAGCTCTAAATCAAAAGTTACAAATGATTTAGTGCGAACATGTCAAGTTGATCGGACAGTGAAAGTGATAATTCTAAAATGATCATTGGTGCTGAATGAGTAAACGCTTATAAATGAAGCATAATGCATATCATCACAAAGTTTTGGATAGATTGGATTACTTGGACAAATCTAATGAAGCATAATGCACTAGATTTGTTCCATTCTGAGCTCTAAATCAAAAGTTACGGATGATGTAGTGCGGACATGTCAAGTTGATCGGCCAGGGAAAGTGATCATTCTAAACTCATTATTGGTGCTGATTGAGTAAACGCTTATAAATGAAGCATACTACATAGAATCACACAGTTTTTTATAAATTGAATTCCTTAGTATCTATTTCTGTCTTAAATTTTGTTATCCTATAAAAAAATTAGCTAGCTTAACGTGGGTATTGGATTCGTGTGTTTTGGAGCTCTAAATCTAAAGTTATGGACGATTTAGTGTAGACATATCAAATTGATCGGTGTGTTAAAATTATCATTCTAAACTGATCATTGGTGCTCATTAAGTAAAGGCTTATTAATGAGGCATAAAGCATGGCATCACGTAGTTTGGGATAGATTGGATTACTTGGACGCTTTGTCGTATCTAGTTTTGTTTCAAAAAATTTCAAAACATAGAAAATTGAACTAGCTTAATGTAGGCATTAGATTCGTGTCATTCTGAGTTATAAATCAAAAGTTATGGACAATTTGGTGCATACAGGTCAAGTTGACTGGGCAGTTAAAATGATTATTCTAAACTGATCGCTGGTGCTCATTGAGTAAAAACTTATAAATGAAGAATAATTCATGGCATCACACAGTTTGGAATTGACTGGATTACTCGGACGCTTTGTTGAATCTATTTCTTTCTCAAATTTTGTCACAATATCAAAAATTGAGCTAGCTTAACGAGGGCATTTAATTCGTGTTATTTTGAGCTCAAAATCAAAAGTTAGAGACCATTTAGTGCGGACATGTCAAATTGATCGGCCTGTTAAAGTAATCATTCTAAACTGATCATTGGTGCTGATTAAGTAAATTATTATAAATGAATCAAAATGTGTGGCATCACGCAGTTTGGGATACATTAGATATTTTGGACGTTTTTTTGTATCTAGTTCTGTCTCAAATTTTGTCACAATATAGAAAATTGAACTAGCTTAGTGTAGGCATTGGATTCGTGTCCTGAGCTACAAATCAAAATTTATGGACGACTTAGTGCAGACAAGTCCAGTTGATCGGCTAGTTAAAATGATCATTATAAACTTATCATTGGTACTCATTGAGTAAACACTTATAAATAAAAAAATAATGCATGGCATCACCGAGTTTGGAATGGACTGGATTACTTGAACGCTTTGTCGTATCTAGTTCGGTCTCAAATTTTGTCACAATATAGAAAATTGAACAAGATTAATGTGGGCAATTGATTGTTGTCATTCTGAGTTATAAATCAAAAGTTATGGACAATATAGTGTAGACATGTCAAGTTGATCAGCTAGTTAAAATGATAACTGATCGTTGAAGCTCATTGAGTAAAAGCTTATAAATGAAAAATAATGGATGGCATCACGCAGTTTGGGATGGATTCAATTACTTGGACACTTTGTCGTATCTTTTTCTGTCTCAAATTTTATCATAATATAGAAAATTGAGCTAGTTTAAGGTGGGCATTCGATTCGTGTCATTATGAACTCTAAATCAAAAGTTACAGAGGATTTATTGCGGACATGTCAAGTTCATCGGACAGTTAAAGTGATCATTCTAAACTTATTTTTGGTACTCATTGAGTAGAGGCTTATAAATGAAGTATAATGCATGGCATCACGCAGTTTGGGATAGATTTTATCACTTGGACTCTTTTTGTATCTAGTTCTGTCTCAAATTTTGTCATATTATAGAAAATTGAACTAGCTTAATGTGGGCATTAGATTCATGTCATTCTGATCTACAAATCAAAAGTTATGAACAATTTACAGCAGACATGTCAAGTTGATTAGCCAGTTAAAATGATCAATCTAAACTTATCATTGGTGCTCATTTAGTAAACGCTTATAAGTGAAGAATAATGCATAGCATCACGAAGTTTGGAGTGGATTGGATTACTTGGACGCTTTGTCGTATCTATTTATTTTGTCACACTATAGGAAATTGAGCTAGCTTAACGGGGGCATTGGATTCGTGTGTTTCTGAGCTCTAAATCAAAGTTACAGACGCTTTAGTGCGGAGATGTCAAGTTAATCGGCGAGTTAGAATAATCATTCTAAATTGATCATTGGTCCTCATTAAATAAAGGCTTATAAATGAGGCATATAGCATGACATCACGCAGTTTGGGATAGATTGGATTACTAAGACACTTTGTCATATCTAGTTCTTCTTCAAATTTTGTTACAATATAGAAAATTGAACTAGCTTAATGTGGGCATTGGATTCGTGTCATTCTGAGCTATAAATAAAAAGTTATGGACAATTTAGTATATGCATTACAAGTTGATCGGCCAGTTAAAATGATTATTCTAAGGTGATCACTAGTGCTCATTGAGTAAAATGTTATAAATGACAAAAAAAGCATGGCATCACGTAGTTGGGATAGATTGGATTACTTGAATGCATTTTCGTATCTATTTCTGTCTCAAATTTTGTCATAATATAGAAAATTGAGCTACCTTAATATGGGCATTAGATTCATGTCATTTTTAGGTATAAATCAAAAGTTATGGATGATTTAGAGCTTACATGTCAAGTTGATCGGCCAGTTAAAATGATCATTCTAAACTGATCATTGGTGATCATTAAGTAAAGGCTTATGAATGAAGAATAATGCACGGCATCCCACAGTTTTGGATAGATTGGATTACTTGAACGCTTTGTCGTATATATTTTTGGTCTCAAATTTATTACAATATAGAAAATTTAGCTATGTTCACATTGGCATTTGATTCGTGAAATTCTAAGCTATAAATCAAAAATTACAGACGATTTAGTGCGGACATGTCAAGTTGAGTGGCCAGTTAAAGTGATCATTCTAAATAGACCACTGGTGCTCCTTAAGTGAAGGATTATAAATGAAGCATAAAGCATGGCATCAAGTATTTTGGATAGATTGGATTACTTGGACACTTTGTCGTCTCTATTTCTTTCTCAATTTTTTTCAAAATATAGAAAATTGAGCTTGCTTAACATGGGAATTAGATTCGTGTCATTCTGAGCTCTAAATTAAAAGTTAGAGACAATTTAGTGTGGACATGTCAAGTTGATCGGACAGTTGAAGTGATCATTCTAAACTAATTTTTGGTGCTCATTGAGTACAGGGTTATAAATGAAGCATAATGCATGGCATCACGTAGTTTAGGATAGATTTTATTACTTGGACTCTTTTT
>JAEVFF010001868.1:0-13037 GCA_018901945.1 Pugionium dolabratum
ATCACCAGAGGGACCGGCGGTGTCATCCACATCGCCACCAAGTGTGCCGGAAGCTTGGGCCTCTCCGCCGGCAATGCTGGTTGCTCTGGTCCTTGTGGTCGAGGGTCCGGCGGTACAGCTAGGGCCGGCAGGCGTGCCAGATGGTCTGGCTGTCTCGGGCAAGCTTCCTGGTCGGCCAGTCTGGTCTCCTGGCTGGATCTAAGACCTTATGTCCTCATCATCCCCTCCCTCTTCAGTAGGTTTTGTCCTCAAAACTGGTTCATCTGCATGGAAAGGGGCTAAGTCAGTAACATTGAACGTATTGGACACATTAAACTCACCTGGGAGCTCGATCCGATAGGCGTTGTTGTTGATCCTCTCGAGCACTCTGAATGGTCCATCTCCTCTTGGTGCTAGTTTGGAACTCCTTAGGTTTGGGAACCTCTCCTGCCGTAGGTGTAGCCACACCCAATCGCCTGGTTGAAAGATCACCTCCTTTCTTTCCTTGTTGGCATGAGTCACGTACTGCCCGGTCCTCTTCTCCAAGTTCTCTGCTACCTTCTGGTGTAACTTCCTTATGAACTCTGCCTTTGATGCTCCGTTGAGGTTGGTCATCTCTGCTGGTGGCAGTGGCGTTTGCTCCAATGGGGTGAGAGGGTTGAAGCCGTATACTACTTCAAATGGTGTCTTCTTGGTTGCTGAGTGCACGGCTCGGTTGTAAGCGAACTCTATGAATGGCAGGCACTCCACCCAAGTCTTTAGGTTCTTCCCTAGTGTAGTCTGAGAAGAGTTGATAGTGTCCTGTTGACAACTTCAGTTTGGCCATCGGTTTGAGGATGGCAGGTGGTAGAGAAGAGTAGCTTCGTGCCTAGCTTTCTCCAAAGGGTCCTCCAGAAATGGCTGAGGAACTTGGTGTCCCTGTCTGATACGATGGTCCTTGGCACTCCATGAAGCCGTACTATCTCCCTGAAGAACAGCTCAGCTGTTTGTGTGGCATCATTGACATTGGCACATGGAATGAAGTGTGCCATCTTGGAGAATCTGTCCACCACTACAAAGATTGCATCTTTGTGGTTGATCTTGGGCAGACCTAGAACAAAGTCCATTGAGATGTCCACCCATGGATGTGTAGGTATGGGCAGTGGGAGATACAACCCGTGAGGTTGCACTCGGGACTTTGCCTTCTTGCAAGTGATGCATCTTGCACAATGAGCTTCTACTGTCCTCTTGATGTGTGGCCAGTAGAAGTGCTCCTTGACCACTGCTAGAGTCTTGTCGACACCAAAGTGGCCCATGAGTCCTCCTCCATGAGCTTCTCGGATGATAAGCTCCCTTAGTGATCCTTGTGGTATGCACAGCCTTCTTTCTCGGAACAAGAATCCCTCATGGATGTAGAATTTGCCATGACTCCCTGTGCTACACTCCTTGTAGCTCTCAGCAAGGTCAGGATCATCCTTGTATAGATCCTTGATGTGCTCGAATCCTAGGACCTTTGCCTCCATGGTTGATATCAAGGCAAACCTCCTTGATAGTGCATCGGCTACCACATTGTCTTTGCCCTTCTTGTACTTGATGATGTACGGGAAGGTCTCTATGAACTCCATCCACCTGGCATGTCTCCTCTTGAGATTGGTTTGCCCTCTGAGGTGTTTGAGAGTCTCGTGATCAGTGTGGATCACAAACTCCTTGGACAGCAAGTAATGCTGCCAAGTCTCCAATGCTCGGACAAGGGCATAAAGCTCCTTGTCATAAGTGGGGTAGTTCAGTGAGGCACCACCTAGCTTCTCACTGAAGTATGCCACTGGTCTCCCTCCTTGGGTTAGCACTGCTCCTATGCCTATTCCAGAGGCATCACACTCCACTTCAAACGTCTTGTTGAAGTCGGGCAGGACTAGCACTGGTGCATGTGTAAGGCTGTCCTTCAAGGCCTGGAATGCCTTCTCCTGAGCTTCTCCCCAGCTGAATCCCACGTTCTTCTTCACTACTGCCGTCAGTGGTGAGGCAATACTGCTGAAGTTGGGCACGAATCTCCTATAGAAGCTGGCCAGTCCGTGGAAGCTCCTTACTTGGCTGATGTTTCCTGGTGTTGGCCATTCTTGTATGGCTCGAATCTTCTCTTCATCAACCTGTAGGCCCTGTGAACTTACAACAAAACCTAAAAAGACAAGCTTATCAGTACAAAAGGTGCACTTCTTGAGATTGGCATAAAGCTCTTCTTGTCGAAGGGTTTTAAGTACCATCTCAAGATGTGTGAGGTGTTCCCGTAGGCACTTACTATAAACTAGTATGTCATCAAAGTAAACCACTACAAACTTACTGATGTACGCCCTAAGAACTTGGTTCATAAGGCGCATGAAGGTGCTTGGGGCATTAGTCAAGCCAAATGGCATGACTGTCCACTCGTAGAGCCCTTGCTTTGTCTTGAAAGCAGTCTTCCATTCATCACCTTCTTTCATCCTGACCTGGTGGTATCCACTCTTGAGGTCTATCTTGGAGAAGACCGTGGCTCCACTCAGCTCATCTAGCATGTCATCCAGCCGTGGTATTGGATGCCGGTACTTGACTGTGATGTTGTTGATTGCTCGGCAGTCCACGCACATGCGCCAAGTCCCATCCTTCTTGGGCACTAGTAGCACTGGTACGGCACATGGACTGAGGCTCTCTCGAACATATCCTTTCTCCAGGAGCTCCTTGACTTGCTTCTCAAGCTCCTTGGACTCCTCTGGACTCATCCGGTAGGCTGGCCGGTTGGGCAGGGCTGCTCCGGGCACTAGATCAATCTGGTGTTCTATGCCACGTAAAGGAGGCAAGCCTGCTGGTATCTCCTCTGGAAATACATCCTGGAACTTGTTGAGGAGAGTTGCTACTTCAGGAGGTAGCTCTACCTGTTCTTTTTCTACATTCAACACTTCTTTGAAAACCATTAGTAACATTAAATCCTTCGAGGCTAAAGCTCTCCGGACATGGCTTGGTTGAATAAGAAAATTAGACTTGATAAGTTTCTTTTCCTTACTCATTTGGAGTTGTAGCTCGTGTACCTGGGCAGGTGTAAGAGGAGCCAAGCTGACCTTTCTTTTGTCATGCACAAAAGTGTAGAGATTGGTTCGGCCATCATGCCTGGTCTCTTTGTCAAACTGCCATGGTCTTCCTAGTAGAAGATGGCCAGCTTGCATGGGCACCACGTCGCACACGACTTGGTCTTGGTACTTGCCCACACTGAATGGCACAGTGACTTGCTCATGGATCTTGAGCTCCACTTTGTCATCGAGCCATCTCAGTCTATATGGTCGAGGATGCCTTGTCTTCTCTAGACCTAGCTTATCAACCATATATGCACTAGCAACGTTAGTGCAAGAACCACCATCTATGATGAGGTTACATACCTTGCCCTTGATGGTGCAACGGCTGTGGAAGATGTTCTCCCTTTGGATGGTCTCTGAAGGATCCACCATTGCACTGAGGATGCGTCTAGTGACCAGCACTTCCCCCACATCAGGGTACTCAATGTCACCATATTCCTCTTCTGGTTCATAGTCCTCTTCATCTTGGGACTCATATTCTCCAGCCTCCGTAATCAACATGACCCGGTTGTTTGGGCACTCCCTTGAGATGTGTCCACGACCCCTACACTTGAAACAAGTGATGTCACGTGATCTTTGAGGGTTAGAAGACTTACCAGGCTCTCTCTGGTCACGGGTGGGTTCAGGAGGCTTGCTCTTGAACCTTGACTCGATCTCTATGCTCTTGCCTTTGTCTACGGGCTTGGGCATGTTGCTTGGTGCCCAAGGTGTCTTAGGCTTGCTGCGGATGTCTTGGCTCTTACGTTTGATGTGCTGCTCAGCCTGGACAGATAGGTGGAACAAGTCTTTGAAGTCATTGTAGATTTGCCTTTCCACCTTGCGGCTGATTCTTTCTTGGAGTCCATCCAAGAATTGTGCCATCAATGCTTCTTCATCATCATTGAGCTCCAGCCTGTTCCTTAGCTTCTCGAACTCTTCATAGTACTCCTCTACTGATCTAGTACCCTGCTTAAGAGTACGAAAACGACGTTGCAAGTCTCTATGAAAGTAAGGTGGAACAAACCTTTGTCGCATGAGGTCTTTCATGTCGACCCATGAGTCTATGGGCCTCATTCTCTTCCTCCTTCTGTCAGATACCTCACGATCCCACCAGATGAGGGCATTGTCCGTGAGTTGTGCTACTGCCATTGAGACTCTCCTAGGTCCTGGTTGGTTGTAATGATCAAAGATATGATCCATTCTTCTCTCCCAATCTAGGTAAGCCTCGGGGTCTACTTTTCCTGCAAAACTTGGAGGAGTTAGCTTAACATCAGGATGATTACCCGGTTGTAGGTGTGTTCATCTCCATCCTCATGATGTCTAGGAGGCATTCTTGGTCTCTGGTGAAGACCATATGGCTCAAAGCCATCATCTTCTGCCTCTGGTTGCCGTGGAGGTCCTCTCGGCCTATGGTGATAGTTATGAGGTTGTGTGTCCTCATCTCCATCTGGCTGGGGTTCCTCCTGTTCGTGCCGTGTCCTAAGGTGCTCAGGACCCTCAGGACGGTCTTGCTCAGCTCTCACGTGCCTTATGGCCTGGAATCTCACCGGTCTTTCCACGCGCTCCAACCTCTCGCCTATGGATGCAAGTTGTGTTTGGAGTGTGGTGAACATGGCCATCATGGCTTCGGTTGCTTCTCTATTTTCTTCTGCCATTGTGTGCTACAAAGAAAGAAGACAAGTTAGGATGCTCCTAAATTATTAGGAGGGTTTTCTTTTTATAAGGATTCGAAAATTTTGCAAAAAGGAAAAAATCTGAGAATTGGAAATTCAAAGAGATGAAGATTTCAGAAAAAGGAAACTTTCTTGACAACTTGTGCTAGCTGTCCAATTCGAATTCTTTTATATTTTTTTTTCTCTTTTCTTTTTAATTTAACTTAAAAATAAAGGAAATATGATTTAAACAAAAAGGAAAACGTGAATGGCAATGCAAAAGTGAATCTAAACCCTAGTGATACACGTAGAAGGCTAGATGCACTCGGTTTGGAGTTTGATGTTATTTTTTTTTTTCTTGAATGCGACTTAAACTAATGCAAGAACTAAAAACAAAACAAGCTAAAGGATAGAAACAACCTGGTTTAGGAGCTTTAAGCTCTGATACCAAAATGATACAAGCCTTGATTCAAGGATGTATGCGCGTGGGCTGTTTGGAGAAGTTTAGGTGAGAAACTCGACCTTAGACTTCTTGGACAGGGGTTTTTGGGTTGGTATTCGATGGAAAGTTGAAGTGAACCACACGAGGGGTGATGAACCTCGTGATAAATCACAAACTTTGGGAAAGGAGGGCTGGTCTCAACTAGATTCTAAGTGCACAAGATTCTTGAGAGAAAACTTGTTGGGGAAAAAGTTCTATCTTTATTAATATAAAAAAGGTTGTCGAACTACAATGCTGGAAGGAGCCTTATTAATATGCTCGACAGCTTGACCTTCTAGGGTCGACTCAAACAAATAAAAGGAAAGTTTACAAAAGTGCACAAAAGAAAAAGATACAAAAGTGCATAACCGAAAAAGGACCTATTCCTAAAATGTTCTTGACTCAAAAATGTAAAGCAACTAGATCCTACCCTGCAAAACAGAAAGAGGCATATATTCGATTGTAAACTTACCTTAACTCACCTCACGGCCAAGAAATGGAAGGTGGCCGTCCTTGTGGCATGCACGCGCCTTGCTCCTAGTCTTCGACGTGGAG
The DNA here is from genome assembly GCA_018901945.1 of Pugionium dolabratum. Taxonomy (NCBI): domain Eukaryota; kingdom Viridiplantae; phylum Streptophyta; class Magnoliopsida; order Brassicales; family Brassicaceae; genus Pugionium; species Pugionium dolabratum. Next base: position 5,727 of record JAEVFF010001868.1, read on the forward strand.
TAGGGTTAAGAATCTTTGGGCCCTGACCTCTCTTGCCACTAAAGCCCAAGTCTCTGATGTCCCTTGTGTTGTTGAGAAGCCATTGGACTCTTCCTTGCACTTTTGGCCATTGTCCTTAGTCGATCTTCCTCTAGGAGCTTGTCGACCAATAAGCTGAATTTGTGGAAGAGTGCCCTTGATCTGCTTCTTGTCATTGCTCCTTGAGGTACCACTGGTGTAGAGACTTCCCCTAGGTGCATGTCCTGGAGCTGGTAGCTCATTTGGTCCGAGTCTTCTTGTGTAGAAGTGGAAATGCGCGTGTACTCGGCTGGATCGGCTGTACCGGTTGGATTGTGCGAGGTACTGGCCGGAATGCCTTCAGGACCGGCCAAGTTGATCCCGGAGTTGGTGGCATCACCAGAGGGACCGGCGGTGTCATCCACATCGCCACCAAGTGTGCCGGAAGCTTGGGCCTCTCCGCCGGCAATGCTGGGGACCGGCGGTGTCATCCACGTTCCCACCAAGTGTGCCGGAAGCTTGGGCCTCTCCGCCGGCAATGTTGACCGGTCTGGTCCTATAGGTCGAAGGCCCGGCGGTACTGTCTGGTCCGGCAGGCGCGCCAGATGATCCTGCTGTCTCGGGCAAGCTTCCTGGTCGGCCAGTCTGGTCTCTTGGCTGGATGTACGACCTGATGTCCTCATCAAGAAGGTAGCAGAGAACTTGGAGAAGAGGACCGGTGATACAAGCCTTGATTCAAGGATGTATGTGCGTGGGCTCTTTGGAGAAGCGTAGGTGAGAAACTCGACCTTAGACTTCTTGGATAGAGGTTTTTGGGTTGGTATTCGATGGAATGGTGAAGTGAACCACACGAGGGGTGATGAACCTCGTGATAAATCACAAACTTAGAGCTAGGAGCGTTGGTCTCAACTAGATTCTAAGCGCACAAGATTCTTGAGAGAAAACTTGTTGGGGAAAAAGTTCTATCTTTATTAATATCAAAAAGGTTGTCGAACTACAATGCTGGAAGAAGCCTTATTAATATGCTCGACAGCTTGACCTTCTAGGGTCGACCCAAATAAGAAAAGGAAAACTTACAAAAATGCACAAAGGAAAAGATACAAAAGTGTATAATCGAAAAAAGGACCTATTCCTAAAATGTCTTTGACTCAATAAAGTAAATATTCTAGATCCTACCCTGCAAAACAGAAAGAGGCATATATTCGAATTTAAACTTACCTTAACTTACCTCATGGCCAAGAAATGGAAGGTGGCCGTCCTTGTGGCATGCACGCGCCTTGCTCCTAGTCTTCGACTTGGAGTAGGGTTAAAATTCTTTGGGCCCTGACCTCTCTTGCCACTAAAGCCCAAGTCTCTGTTGTCCCTTGTGTTGTTGAGAAGCCATTGGACTCTTCCTTGCACTTTTGGCCCATTGTCCTTAGTCGATCTTCCTCTAGGAGTTTGTCGACCCATAAGCTGAATTTGTGGAAGAGTGCCCTTGATCTGCTTCTTTTCATTGCTCCTTGAGGTACCACTGGTGTAGAGACTTCCTCTAAGTGCATGTCCTGGAGCTGGTAGCTCATTTGGTCCGAGTCCTCTTGTGTAGAAGTGGAAATTCGCGTGTACTCGGCTGGATCGGCTGTACCGGCTGGACTGTGCGAGGTACTGCCCGGAATGCCTTCAGGACCAGCTAAGTTGATCCTGAAGTTGGTGGCATCACCAAGGGGCCGGCGGTGTCATCCACGTCCCCACCAAGTGTGCCGGAAGCTTGGGCCTCTCCGCCGGCAATGCTGGTTGCTCTGGTCCTATTGGTCGAGGGTCCGGCAGTACTGCTTGGACCGGCAGGCGTGCCAGATGGCCCGGCTGTCTCGGGCAAGCTTCCTGGTCGGCCAGTCTGGTCTCCTGGCTGGATGTACGACCTGATGTCCTCATCATAAAGTCTCCAATCGTTTATTTGGCGACCAGGAGACATTTTGGTACTTCTAAGAGCTCCCTTAAGCACTTCTAGAAGTGCAAATACACCTTGGACGAGGTGGGTCCATCCGTGCATTCAAATGAACCGATTGGAGCTGTTTATGGCAAGAGAGATGGCCAACTGGTTTAATCAGTTTCAAACCAAAACATGGCATCCAGGAGATATTATAAAGGCCCTAAGGAAGCCCAAAATAAACCTACCATGCACCAGCATCCATAGGATCAGGCGAATCCCTTTCCTCCAAGACTTGCCATATATGGACCGAAGTGCATTTAATGTGTTCAGATTGCAATATCTCTATTCCTTGCAGCTTGGGCACGTATTGAAAACTTTCCAAAGCATCCAGGATGTACCTAGACACCTCACATTCGCCCCAAAGCTCTCAAGATACAAGCATCTCCACTTTCCTTGTTGGCCAAACTAGACATTAATGGCCGACAGACATATATTTTAAATGTATGATTTCCTTTTTTCCTTTTTAGGTTTAGGACCGTTGCTAGGAGCACTATATAAGCTAAGCACGACCTCATTGTAAAGATAGACCACCATTGAAATAAAAAGTTGAATACAAAGTATTGTTTTCAAAGCCTTGTCTTTGAACTTGTTCTTATTCTTTAGAAACTAAGTGTGTGATTCACTTCCTTTATATTGAAGCCACGGCCAGGTTAGTTTGAGAGATTCAAACTCCCTTGGTTAACCTTTGATCGTGTAATTCGATCAAAACCCCCTCCTTTTAGTTCTCTTGCCCACTTAGGCCAAGGGAGAATCTATGCCTTGCGAGTCACGGCCGTACCGCTTGTGAGATTGATACTCAATCTTACATCATCTGGTATCAGAGCTAAAAGCTCCTATCCCAGGTTGTGTTCATCCAACCTTTATCCTTTATGTTTTATGATTTTGTTTTGCATTTTGTTATTACATCTTATCGAAAAACCAAAAAAAAAAATTTGTTCTTATTCTTTATTTGCATTGTTTCTTGTTCATTCTTGTTGTTTCTTTTTGTCTCCACTCATATAAATCTAAAACCAAATCAAAAAATTGTATTTCATGTTTACTTAATTTCGTTTATCATAAGAAAGAAACCAATAATATAAGCATCACTCATTTTGTTATTTTCGAATTTAGTTACTAGTAAAGTTAAAAAAAGAGAGATTCATAGAATATTGTTTTTTGGTCCTAAATTAATTTAAAATATCAAAAACCAAAAATAATTGTTTCTTTTAGTTTGATTTAAAGTTAGTTTCCAAAAGAAACAAAAACAAAAACCTCAAAATATTTACTTGTATCGATTTTCCTTGTACTATTACTTATGTGTTAATATCATATATTCACTAGAGTGTAGCTTCCTTATTTGTTGATTTGGGCCTGATATCTCTTCTTATTGTCGTGCAAGGTACAAAATTTAATGATGGAGCACTGTGATGAAGAAGAAGATACCATGAGCATACCACAAATTGATTGTAGTATAGACAACGACTATGATCAATGCCTAAGCACCAGCGAGTGTGACTATGCCGAAGAGTCATGGAATCAAGACTATTTGGAGACTGATTTTAGGAAAGAATCAGATGGAGAAAACTTTGAACTAGAACCACTGGACTATGACCAAGACTTGTCCGACGTAGATGGTTCTAATGGATATGAGACATGGCATGAAGACTATTCAGAATATGCTTTTGACAATGAAACAGAAGCTGAATAACTCAAACCAGAGCCACAAGACTACTATTCCACTGACAGAAGCTGGCCAAAGAAAATTACACCTTGCCACTTCGGTGTGTCAAGCCGAGGGCCAACCTACACCACTCCAACTAGATCAAGGAATCGGACCAGTAAGGTATATATTTACAATTCCAAATCTCTTACCTTTTCAGGGTATAACAAAGACCCAGATGAATACCTCCGATGGGAAACCAACATGAAACAATGGCTGCGCTCAAACAACATCCCCAAAGACGATAAGCTTTCATATGCCATTGATATGCTAGTTGGAGATGCCTACAATTGGTGGTTGAAGTAAAATGCAGGGACCTTCTACACCAAACCAGTACTTGATTGGGGAGACCTTAAGGCACGAATGTATAGGAAGTTTGTGAAGAAGGACCAAACACGCAGAAACATCACCACACAACCTATGCACCCAACAACATCGAGGATTGAGATGTCTACACCAAACATGCTGCCCTTTCATAAGCCCAAGCTGCCTACTGCTCTGAGCATAACAAAGTGTTTTCAAACACCTTAGAAGGACAAAAGGTAGCAAAGCCGATGGTCCAACCAAAAATTGACCAGCAAGTTCAAAAGCCTCAAGCCATAGGACACCTGAAACCATCAAAGCCATTGCTTGGAATACACGTCAAGGAAACGCCAGGTAAGTCCTCTAACAATGTGAAAACAGATGAAATTATATGCTATAGATGTCATGAAATAGGACACTTTGCTAAGACATGCCCAACTAGACAACTAATAACATGCTTACAAGTAGAACGCGAAAATGTTAAGCCTAAAAGTGTTAAGGCAATAAAGGAGCTTCAATTTGAAATTTCCAGTACTAGCATAATGCACTTGTCTTTGCCAAAGGTTGTTGAAGCAGGTCTAATAAAGCAAGGATTCAACAAAGATCAAGAAGACCCACCTCCTACATTAAACCGATGTTCGGAATCAAGAGGAGACCATGGATGATGAGGACATCAGGTCGTACATCCAGCCAGGAGACCAGACTGGCCGACCAGGAAGCTGCCGAGACAGCCGGACCATCTGGCATGCCTGCCGGTCCAAGCAGTACCGCCGGACCCTCGACCACAAGGACCAGAGCAACCAGCACTGCCGGCGGAGAGGCCCAAGCTTCCGGCACACTTGGTGGCGACGTTGATGAGGACATCAGGTCGTACATCCAGCCAGGAGACCAGACTGGCCGACCAGGAAGCTTGCCCGAGACAGCAGGACCATCTGGCGCGCCTGCCGAACCAGACAGTACCGCCGGACCCTCGACCTATAGGACCAGACCGGTCAACATTGCCGGCGGAGAGGCCCAAGCTTCCGGCACACTTGGTGGGGACGTGGATGACACCGCTGGTCCCTCTGATGACACCGCCGACTCCGGGATAAACTTGGCCGGTCCTGAAGTCATTCCGGCCAGTACCGCGCACAATCCAGCCGGTACAGGCCATCCAGCCGAGTACACGCACACTTCCACTTCTACACAAGAGGACTCGAACCAAATGAGCTACCAGCTCCAGGACATGCACTTAGAGGAAGTATCTACACCAGTGGTACCTCCAGGAGCAATGACAAGAAGCAGATCAAGAGCACTCTTCAACAAATTCAGCTTATGGGTCGACAAGCTCCTAGAGGAAGAGCAGCTAAGGACAATGGGCCAGAAGAGCAAATTAGAGTCCAAAGGCTTCTCAACAACACAAGGAACATCAGAGACTTGGGCTTTAGTGGCAAGAGAGGTCAGGGCCCAAAGATATTTAACCCTACTCCAAGTCGAAGACTAGGAGCAAGGCGCGTGCATGCCACAAGGACGGCCACCTTCCATTTCTTGGCCGTGAGGTGAGTTAAGGTAAGTTTACATTCGAATATATGCCTCTTTCTGTTTTGCAGGGTAGGATCTAGTTGCTTTACATTTTTGAGTCAAAGAACATTTTAGGAATAGGTCCTTTTTCGGTTATGCACTTTTGTATCTTTTCCTTTTGTGCACTTTTGTAAACTTTCCTTTTCTTTATTTGTGTCGACCCTAGAAGGTCAAGCTGTCGAGCATATTAATAAGGCTCCTTCCAGCATTGTAGTTCGACAACCTTTTTGATAATTAATAAAGATCGAATTTTCTCCCTACAAGTTTTCTCTCAAGAGAGACTTGTGCGCTTAGAACCTAGTTGAGACCAGCCCTCCTAGCTCTAAGTTTGTGATTTATCACGAGGTTCATCACCCCTCGTGTGGTTCACTTCACCCTTCCATCGAATACCAACCAGAAAACCCCTATCCAGAAGCCTAAGGTTGAGTTTCTCACCTAATCTTCTACAAACAGCCCACGCGCATACATCCTTGAATCAAGGCTTGTATCATTTTGGTATCAGAGCTTAAAGCTCCTAAACCAGGTTGTTTCTATCCTTTTGCTTGTTTTGTTTTGAGTTCTTGCATTAGTTTAAGTCGCATTCAAGAAAAATAAAAAAAATAACATCAAACTCCAAACCGAGTGCATCTAGCCTTCTACGTGTATCACTAGGGTTTAGATTCACTTTTGCATTGCATTCACGTTTTCCTTTTTGTTTAAATCATAATTCCTTTATTTTTAAGTTTAATTAAAAAGAAAAGAAAAAGAAAATAGAAAAGATACTAAAAGAATTCGAATTGGACAGCTAGCACAAGTTGTCAAGGAAGTTTCCTTTTTTTCAAATCTTCATATCATTGAATTTCCAATTCTCAGATTTTTTCTTTTTTGCAAAATTTTCGAATCCTTATAAAAAGAAAACCCTCCTAATAATTTAGGAGCATCCTAACTTGTTTTCTTTCTTTGTAGCACACAATGGGAGAAGAAAATAGAGAAGCAACCGAAGCCATGATGGCCATGTTCACCACACTCCAAACGCAACTCGCATCCATAGGCGAGAGGTTGGAGCGCGTGGAAAGACCAGTGAGATTCCAGGCCATAAGGCACGTGAGAGCTGAGCAAGACCGTCCTGAGGGTCCTGAGCACTTTAGGACACGGCACGAACAGGAGGAACCCCAGCCAGATGGAGATGAGGACACACAACCTCATAACTATCACCATAGGCCGAGAGGACCTCCACGGCAACCAGGGGCAGAAGATGATGGCTTTGATCCATATGGTCTTCACCAGAGACCAAGAATGCCTCCTAGACATCATGAGGATGAAGATGAACACACCTACAACCGGGTAAATCATCCTGATGTTAAGCTAACTCCTCCTAGTTTTGCAGGAAAAGTAGACCCCGAGGCTTACCTAGATTGGGAAAGAAGAATGGATCATATCTTTGATCACTACAACCAACCGGGACCTAGGAGAGTCTCAATGGCAGTAGCACAACTCACGGACAATGCCCTCATCTGGTGGGATCGTGAGGTATCTGAAAGAAGGAGGAAAAGAATGAGGCCCATAGACTCATGGGTCGACATGAAGGATGTCATGCGACAAAGGTTTGTTCCACCTTACTTTCATAGAGACTTGCAACGTCGTTTTCGTACTTTTAAGCAGGGTACCAGATCAGTAGAGGAGTACTATAAAGAGTTCGAGAAGTTAAGGAACAGATTGAGCTCAATGATGATGAAGAAGCATTGATGGCACAATTCTTGGATGGACTCCAAGAAAGGATCAGCTGCAAGGTGGAAAGGCAAAT
>JAEVFF010001869.1:0-14794 GCA_018901945.1 Pugionium dolabratum
AGAGAAAATCAGCTCGTTGGGTAAGCAGAAGTGGTTTGATATCAGCGTAAAGCGTATTCGTCGAAGTCTTCTCGGATCAAAGAAGGTAAGCCTCTTGAGCTTGTCGAATGAATGACCCTCTATTCATTGATCTAACTTATGAGTTTATGTACGTGAAATGGGGAGGCCTTCAAGAAGAGTTCCCCAATCTCCGGGGTTCTTAGCTGCTCTCGGGGTTGTGCCATCTACATCGACTATCCAAGAAGGGTTGTCGTCTGGTGCTGGAGGACGAGGCATGTCTTCTTCGGGGCGAGGTCAGAGCTCTTCGTCGATTCCTGCTAAATTCGCTTCTCCATCTGTTGCGCCTGTCCCTCCGTCTTGCGATGTCGTGATGATCGATGAACCGGACGAGGATCCTACCAATCTTCTTGAGGTCCAAGTGGCCAACCCAGTTGTGTCTGGTGTTTCGGATGTCATCGTGGATCCGTCGATCGATCTGTCCATCTCCATGGCTTTATCGCTGTCCGTTGCGGGTCCTGCTAGTGACCCACCTGCTACTACTGCTCCCTCTAGCTCAACTCTACCTCATTCAAGAGGTTCTCGCAAGAGGCTGCCCGAGGGGTTGGATGACCTTGCTGCAAGAAGCTGCCTCCCAGCTAAATTTGGCGCCTTGTCGAGAAGGCTCGCAATAGGTATAGTTTTACATATGCCTATTCTTCTGGACAGCTGATCACCAACAGCCCGATCTCGTGCGCCGACCTGGTGCGCTACGTGTCCTCTCACCACTCGTCCTCCGAGTCACCAAGATGATCAATGATGCCTATGTCGGAGCACAAAGCGCTGGTTAGTTTTTTCTTCCCGTATCGCCTTCCTAATACTTAGCATTTTCCGTTTATGATTCTTGACTTTGCATCTTGCGGACTCGACCAATCGGTTGGTTGCTGGGTATGAGAGGAGGTCTAAGAAGGCTACTGAAGTCGTCGAGAAGGCCGAGCAGGCCAAAGCTGCTGTCGTTTTTGAACGTAAAGCGGCCCGACTCTCGATCAAGCTCGATAACATGGCCGTTGAGCATACGCGCACCATTTCGGGGCTTAGAGCCGAACTTTGGGTGGCTGCCAAAGAGCATGATCGGGCTCGTACCGACTTCGAGGCGATTCAGCGTGCTCTCTTGGCTTTCGATGGGAAGCAATGGAAGGTTGAAAACTGCCTTGCTTCTGTGTTGGCCAGACTCTGGAAGAGTCGAGAGGAAGCAGTGAAGAGGTCCTCGGAAGAAGATGTGGCGTCAAAGCAAGGGATAGTGGCTCGGTTTGCAGCTCGGCTTGCCAAGAAAAAATGGTGCATCGACGACCAGTAGAGAGCGAGAGATATTATTTTTTCCTTTCGGGAAAGTGAGGAAACCTTTACGGTTTATTTAAGTTAATGCCACGTCATATGCCACAAAGCAACCACATCAACATCCGTTAACAGAAACTTAACCCCGTTACGGCTTATGTATAATTTGCACGATAATGAAACTTTCGGTATGAAATTGGAATTTTACTTAAATTCATATATAGTTTTGCACTGTTCTAATAATTGGGTCTAGATCGAACATCCGAGTAAACTCCAGATATGAAATGACCGGTTTTCTGCACGGAATGCCTGTTATTTCTCACATTCTAAAACTACAAGTCATGTTGTCCAAGTTCACACGATAAGAACACCCGCTTAGCATGGCTTCAGACATCATATTTGTATACCTATACACCTTACAATGAAGCTTTCTTATGTTCTGATGCATATAACTCAACCACTTATGGAGAACATATCACTTTGTGCACATTCGCCCTTACATCCCTCTAAGCTTTTCAGACCATTGTAAGTCAAGCAATGGTCTCTAGCATTGGCACAAATGGCTTCTCTCTTACCTTCACTATGATGCTATTAAAAGATTCGGTTGAGTATTTTTGCACATCCTCACAATGGCTGCCGATTTTGTATAAAGTCCTACACCAACTCTTTGGATTTGACTTAATCACATCTTCATAAACCCTTGATTCGTTATTAAACAACTTGTCCAGATTCACGAAAATTTGTCTCATTGTAAATCCATGCCAAATTCCAAATTAATGGATTCATTTATGGCTTCTTTTAATGATTGGCCTTCAAATTGGCATAGACATATCTTACACACAGTTTATGTTCGATCTTCGGCAATTCTATTTCAACTACTTTGATCAACCAAAAACATGAAGACTACAACTAAAAACCACAAAGGATTTACCTTTTTCTTATCAGAGATATCTTCTAATATAAAATCAATTTTAATCTTCCTAACAAATCATAACCAATTATCCGTATTTTTAACTTGTACCACAACCCATGCTATTGGGTATATCACACTTTCTACAACTCGACCTGAGGAAAGCAATAGCTTTTCATTCATTTTAGATCGTAAAAAGCATCCGTAAACCTCAATTAATGGCTTACATGTCTCTTTCCATGCACTTCTTAGGCTGTGAAAGTGATACGAGCATGGAAAGCACACAAAAGAAGAAGCTCATGGCTAGGAATGAACCAGTGGAACATGAAGAATCTCTTGCACTACCAGCTGGACCATTAACCTGAGCCAAAGCCAAGAAACTCAAAGAGGCAATCAGTCGCATGCTCAACAAGAAGAATGCACAACAAATTCACTTGAGCTTGAATGGAGAAGTGCCTAAAAGCACTCTGATTTTAGTACAAGCTCAAGATAGCATACAAATGGGTATGTGATCCATTTGTACTCTTTTTCCCTTATCCAAATTTTCTCCCATTGGGTTTTCTTGGTAAGGTTTTTAATGAGGCAAATGAATCACATTACAACCAGCCCAATTTGTTGTTTAAAATCAAAAGGAGTTCATTAAAAATGCTCAAAATTGGCGTCATCAAAGGGGGGGGAAAAGTGTCTACATTCATAGTCAAAATAAGAGTTAATGAAGTCAAGGTCTTTGGTCAAGGTCTTTGGTCAAGTCTTCCCTTGTAATTGTAACCAATTTAATGTTGTAGGCTCCTCATATTTACGTCCCCTTATAGTATAAATAGGGGCTTTCAGTTGTAAACTTCATCATTCAACTTTTCAAATAAAAACAGCTTCTTTTCTTAAGTTTGAGAGTGATTCTCTTCTTAATCTGATTGTTGGTGTGTAATATCCTTCAGTCAACATTTAGTAGTCTTAGTGTGTAATATCTAAGCTACTATCTTAGGTAAATCAGTAGTCTTTCCACAGCTACTGTGTGACCCTTCAATCCACAACCTTTGAACAGATTGAATTTTGATTCATTCTGTTGCAAAGCCTATCTCAACCGCATCCAGAAGTGCATTCCTTGGGAGGTTTCGCATCATTTGGTATCAGAGCACACTTCTGATCGGTTATCCCTATCCCTCATTTCCATATCTCTCCATTTCTATCTGTTTAGATTGCATCAGCTTCTGTATCGATTTGCATCAATTGATTAATCGAAAAAAACTATTCATATAATTAATTGTTGTTTTTATCCAATATTACATCAGTTTATCACATCAAAATCGACCCCAACCCATTGCATTTTCAGATTAGAAAATAACACACTCGCAACTCTTCATCTTCCATTGAAAATATTTTTTCAGAACAGGTACTTTTAACGCATTTTTAAGTGTATTTGTAGCTATGTCAGGAGGAAATCAAACTTCAGAAGCAACAAACTTGTTAATGGAGGCTCTAGTAGCAGAAATGAAGAAAGTACTACAAGTAGAGCTAGAAACCATTCATTTGCGGCTTGATGATGTTCAGAACAATAGTAACACTGAAGCAGGTCCAAGGAGAACCAGGAATCCCTTTAGACATTGCCATAATGAAGAAATAGAAGCCTACTATAGTCATGGCAGTGAAGAGAGTAGGAGAACCCAAAGGAGGCATAGGCGTGTAAGAGAAGAAAGGGTGACGCTTAATGACACCATAAGAGGTCTTAAACTTAAGATACCATCATTCTATGGCAAAAATGATCCAGACACTTACCTGGAATGGGAGAAGAAGATCGAGCTGGTGTTTGATTGTCAACACTATTCCGAGCTCAACAAGGTACGCATAGCTACTACTGAATTTTATGAGTATGCACTCAGCTAGTGGGATCAAATGGTGACTTCCAGAAGACGTAATGGTGAGTATCCAGTAGAAACATGGGCTGAGATGAAAGCCATAATGAGGAAAAGGTTTGTGCCCAGCCATTACCACCGCGAACTTCACCAAAAGCTAAGGAGACTCAATCAAGGAAGCCGAAGTGTTGAGGACTATTTCCAGGAGTTGGAAACCCTCATGATCAGGGCAGACATTTCAAAAGATAGAGAAGCTACTATGGCAAGATTTTTAGGAGGACTTAACCGTGACATTCAAGATAGAATGGAACTGGAACATTATGTGGAGCTAGAGGAAATGTTGCACAAATCTATACTGGTGGAACAGCAGCTAAAAAGAAAAAGTTATTCTAGGCCAAGCTATGGAGCAGCTAACAATAAGCCTAGCTACCAAAGGGAAGGAAAACAGATTGCTAAAGTTGATTCCAAACCTTCAACAACCATTCAAGACGTCAAGGGAAAATCTGAAGCTACTACATCTACTAGAACAAGAGATGTGAAGTGTTTCAAATGCCAAGGAAGAGGGCATTATGCGAATGAATGCACCAACAAGAAGATCATGATTCTGTTGGATAATGGTGAAATAGAATCTGAGGAAGAAGAATTCTTTTCTGATTCTTCAGAAGAGCATCTTGTACCTCCTATGGCAGGAGAATTATTGGTGACAAGAAGAACCCTAAGCGTACAAAATAAAACCAAAGAACATGAGCAAAGAGAGAACCTGTTTCACTCAAGATGCCACGTCCAAGGAAAGGTTTGCAGCATCATTATTGATGGAGGCAGCTGCACTAATGTGGCTAGTGAAACTATGGTAAACAAGTTAGGTCTGGAAGTGTTCAAGCACCCAAAGCCGTATAAGCTGCAATGGCTTAATGAGTGTGGCGAAATGAAGGTAAGCAGCCAAGTCAAGGTACCTATAACCATTGGAAAGTACCAAGATGAGATCCTTTGTGATGTTTTACCAATGGAGGCTGGCCACATTCTGCTTGGAAGACCATGGCAATTTAATCGAAAGGTCATTCATGATGGTTACACCAACCAACACTCGTTTGAACACAAAGGTAAGAAGATCACACTTGTTCCTATGACACCAGAGGAGGTGTACCAAGATCAACTCGTGTTGGAGCAAAGGAAAACAGCTGAAACTTCAAAGGAAACCATAAGCACCAAAAGTGACAGAGGCTGTGAGAACAAGAACAAGAAGCACTCAAGTTTCTTTGTGAGGACTGGTGGAGTTAAGAAGGCTCTCTTCTCACAACAACCTGTTCTTTTGTTTATCTATAAGAAAGCTCTCATGAGCTTAACTAACGTTGCACCGGTATTACCGAGTGAAGTGACTTCTATTTTGTAGGAATATGAAGATGTATTTCCAGAAGACAATCCAAAGGGGCTACCACCCATCAGAGGCATTGAACATCAAATTGATTTTGTACCTGGAACCTCACTACCAAATAGACCAGCTTATAGAACCAACCCCGTTGAGACTAAGGAGCTGCAAAGGCAAGTTAATGAGCTAATGGAAAAGGGCTACATCAGGGAGAGCATGAGTCCTTGTGCTGTGCCAGTTCTACTTGTGCCAAAGAAAGATGGCAGCTGGCGCATGTGTGTTGATTGTAGAGCAATCAACAACATTACGGTAAAGTATCGCCATCCAATCCCTAGCTTAGATGACATGCTTGATGAATTGCATGGTTCCAGAATCTTTTCTAAGATAGATCTTAAGAGTGGGTACCATCAAATACGCATGAAAGAAGGGGATGAATGGAAAACTGCATTTAAAACTAAGCATGGATTATATGAATGGTTAGTCATGCCATTTGGGTTAACAAATGCACCAAGTACTTTCATGAGGTTGATGAATCATGCTCTTAGAGCATTCATAGGAGTCTTTGTTGTAGTATACTTTGATGACATCTTAATCTACAGCAAGAATCTAGAAGAGCATGCTAGTCATTTGACATCGTTTCTAAGTGTTCTTAGAAAAGAAAAACTATATGCCAATCTTAAGAAATGAACTTTTTGTACAGATAACATTGTGTTCCTAGGATTTGTTATAAGTGCCGATGGTATTAAGGTTGATGAGGAGAAGGTCAAAGCTATTAAGGAATGGCCAAGTCCAAAAACAGTAGGAGAAGCGAGAAGTTTCCATGGGCTAGCTGGCTTCTATAGACGCTTTGTCAAGGATTTTAGCACAATTGCTGCCCCACTTACGGAAGTAATCAAGAAAGACGTAGGATTCAAATGGGGACATGCTCAAGAAAGCTCATTCCAAGCTTTGAAAGATAAGCTTACACATGCACCTCTTCTATCTTTACCTGATTTTCTTAAAACCTTTGAGATAGAATGTGATGCTTCTGGTATAGGTATTGGAGCTGTTTTGATGCAGGATAAGAAACCTGTAGCCTATTTCAGTGAGAAGCTTGGAGGAGCCACCCTCAACTATCCAACATACGACAAGGAATTGTACGCCTTGGTCCGTGCTTTGCAAACTTGGCAACACTACTTGTGGCCTAAGGAGTTCGTGATTCACACTGATCATGAGTCACTCAAGCACTTAAAGGGCCAACAGAAGCTGAACAAAAGGCATGCACGGTGGGTTGAGTTCATAGAAACATTTCCGTATGTCATTAAATACAAACAAGGTAAAGAGAATGTTGTGGCAGATGCATTGTCAAGGAGGTATGCCTTAATCTCTACTCTTGATGCTAAGTTGTTAGGTTTTGAACAGCTTAAAGAGCTATATGAAACTGATCCTGAATTTAAAGATGTATACATTGCTAGCAAAAAGTTTGCTTCAGGAAAATACTATCGGCATGAAGGATTCCTATTTTATGATAATAGATTATGTGTGCCTAACTGTTCTATTCGAGACTTGTTAGTTAGGGAAGCTCATGGAGGTGGACTGATGGGGCATTTTGGAGTTGCCAAAACACTTAAGGTCATGCAAGATCATTTCTATTGGCCACACATGAAGAAAGACGTAGAAAGAATCTGTGCAAGGTGTGTTACATGCAAACAGGCTAAGTCTAAGGTTCAACCCTACGGTTTGTACACTCCCTTACTCATTCCTACTCATCCATGGATTGACATATCAATGGACTTTGTGGTTGGTTTGCCTAGAACTAAGACAGGAAAGGATTCTATCTTTGTTGTGGTTGATAGATTCTCTAAGATGGCTCATTATATAGCATGTCACAAGACTGATGATGCATTGCATATAGCCAATCTGTTCTTTAAAGAGGTAGTTCGCTTACATGGAATGCCTAGGACCATAGTTTCTGATAGAGACACTAAGTTCTTGAGTTACTTTTGGAAAAATCTTTGGTCTAAGTTAGGAACTAAGTTGGTATTCTCTACAACATGTCACCCAAAAACGGATGGTCAAACTGAAGTAGTTAATAGAACCTTGTCTACTTTATTGCGTGCATTAATCAAACGAAATCTTAGAACATGGGAAGAATGTTTACCACATGCTGAATTTGCATATAACCATTCTGTACATTCTGCTTCTAAGTATTCTCCTTTTCAAATTGTGTATGGTTTCAATCCTTTATCTCCTTTGGATCTAACCCCTTTGCCTTTAAGTGAAAGAGCTAGTATTGATGGAAAAAGAAAAGCTGAGATTGTTAAACAGATCCATGAGAATGCAAGGAAGAATATTGAGGCCAGAACCCAACAATATGCAAGAAAGGCCAACAAAGGAAGACGTGAAATGGTATTTGAGGTGGGAGACCTCGTGTGGGTTCACTTGAGGAAAGAAAGATTTCCAGCTGAAAGGAAATCCAAACTTATGCCCAGAATTGATGGACCTTTCAAGATAGTTCAGAAGATCAGCAACAACGCCTACCAAATTGATCTTCAAGGTAAGTACAATGTGAGTTCAAGCTTCAATGTTTCTGATCTTGTGCCTTTCATTGCAGATGAACCAGATTTGAGGTCAAATCCTTTTCAAGAGGAGGGGGATGATACGAGCATGGAAAGCACACAAAAGGAGAAGCTCATGGCTAGGAATGAACCAGTGGAACATGAAGAATCTCTTGCACTACCAGCTGGACCATTAACCCGAGCCAAAGCCAAGAAACTCAAAGAGGCAATCAGCTGCATGCTCAACAAGGAGAATGCACAACAAATTCACTTGAGCTTGAATGGAGAAGTGCCTAAAAGCTCTGATTTTAGTACAAGCTCAAGACAGCATACAAATGGATATGTGATCCATTTGTACTCTTTTTCCCTTATCCAAGTTTTCTCCCATTGGGTTTTCTTGGTAAGGTTTTTAATGAGGCAAATGAATCACATTACAACCAGCCCAATTTGTTGTTTAAAATCAAAAGGAGTTCAATTCAAAATGATCAAAATTGGCGTCATCAAAGGGGGGGAAAGTGTCTACATTCATAGTCAAAATAAGAGTTAATGAAGTCAAGGTCTTTGGTCAAGGTCTTTGGTCAAGTCTTCCCTTGTAATTGTAACCAATTTAATGTTGTAGGCTCCTCATATTTACGTCCCCTTATAGTATAAATAGGGGCTTTCAGTTGTAAACTTGATCATTCAACTTTTCAAATAAAAACAGCTTCTTTTCTTAAGTTGAGAGTGATTCTCTTCTTAATCTGATTGTTGGTGTGTAATATCCTTCAGTCAACATTTAGTAGCCTTAGTGTGTAATATCTAAGCTACTATCTTAGGTAAATCAGTAGTCTTTCCGCAGCTACTGTGTGACCCTTCAATCCACAACCTTTGAACAGATTGAATTTCGATTCATTCTGTTGCAAAGCCTATCTCAACCACATCCAAAAGTGCATTCCTTGGGAGGTTTCGTATCAGAAAGCAACATAGAACCTATGAAACACATCTAATCCTTCCTCATTTGTCGTTGTGTCAATTTTGACCGTATATTCCGGGTTTGAAGCTACTATCTCATTCCCATAAACTCTGAGTTGACCAAATTGCTCATCATATTCTTTTTCAATCTATCTCAGAGTCTTGTTCCTAGCAGATTGACATTGAGGTCTTGATACAGAGATCTTCCACTTCTCTTTAATCATCTCCTCGATCTTCATGGGTTTGAAATACTCTGGTTCATCTTGAATCTTATCGAGAAATAACTTTGCAATAACGGGAACTTTTATCATCTCACACTCTCCGTTTGGAACACACGAATGCACCTTCTTAAACACTTTCACCTACCATTTCTCACTCTTACCGGCGGTTAAACAATAAATTCTCCATTCACAAACTTCACCAAGAGAAATAGACCTAATTTTATTTTATCATACTTATATTGCTTGATGTTTCTTCCTATACTGAGAGTATAATCAAGAATAACTTCCTTAAACGCTATACCGTTGAAGAAAATTTCCCCTTCATACAAGTTCCTTTCGCTCTGATGAATTTTGTTATGATTCCTTTCATGTCTGGCTATGCGATCGATTTCACCTTTTTCATCACTGTCAGACTCCGGGTATACATTTTGTTGAACCCGTGGGTTGTCACTGAACTCCAAGAAAACTTTCTCGAGGTTGAAATCATTTTCCTCATTTTGCTCTTCCTGGTCGGATTCGTCGGCCAAATCGAGAAATTCATCCCACACCACTACCGCCATCAGCAACGATTCCAAAGGCTACTGCTTGTTTCAATTTCGATTTGGATAGTTCACAATTTCAATTTTCATTTGTGACTTTGATTTTAATTAAGGGTTTCTGTTTTCAATTTTTGGAATTTAGAGATTTAGGTGCAAAATAAGGTATGGGTTACAAGTTTCGGATACATGTTTAATTAATTAAAACAAATCAGGTGTTAGTGGGTTAAATTATGGTTTATTATAGTTTAAATAGTTAATGGTGGTTTAGTACACAATTAATTGAATCGTACTCTATGTGCAATTAACCACTCTGTGTTTTAGGATTCCATCATACTCTATGTGCAATTGAAACGGCCGATTCCATCATAAACTTATGGTTTTAGGATTATATATACACAAACTATCACGCAATGCCGATATATACATGAACTAACTTTAATTTTGAATTTAACCCACAAATTTTAAAATCGTGGTTAATTCCACCAAACAAACGGTTTCTATGTATTTTTCCGTCAAATATGCTGACGTGTCTGCCACGTCGGTTGTCCAAAACTCGTAGCCAAAAACGACGTCGTTTTGGTTTTTCTTTTCCAAAAAATTATAGTCCAAAACGACGTCGTTTTGAGTTTATTTTTTTTTCTAAATTGTAGCTAAAACGACGTCGTTTTGGGCTTATTTTTTTTTATAAAAACATAACCCAAAACGACGTCGTTTTGGACTTATGTATTTTTTAGAAACATGGATTAAAACGACGTCGTTTTGGGCTACGATTTAAAAAAAAAAATTTAGAAACCCTAATTTTGGTTGGTCTCTGATCGCTTATGCTGCTCATGAGAATCATCTTGGAAAGCCATCGTGCTTCAAATCAGCATCGAGCAGAAATCCCTAGAAGCCGCCTCCTCTGCTACTTCGGTTTCAATCCTCAAAACAGTATCGATTACAACACAAAATGTCTAACGAAACACAGAAAATTGTTGGAGGAGAAAAAGCTTAAGAAAGAGAAAAGCTTTTTAATGTTCTACCGGAAACAAAAACTTAATTTTCTCATTTTTTTCCTCTTTATTGTTCTGAAACCAGCTTTTTAATGTTGTGAAAATTGTTGGACGTCATTTTGCAAAACTAATTGTGAAGAGATCGACCAAAATAAGGGTTTCCAAATTGTAAATTTTTTTTAAATCGTAGCCCAAAACGACGTCGTTTTGGGCTATGTTTTAAAAAAAATACATAAGCCCAAAACGACGTCGTTTTGGGCTACGTTTTAAAAAAATATATAAGTCCAAAACGACGTCGTTTTAGACTACGTTTTAAAAAAAAAGGTCCAAAACGACGTCGTTTTGACTATAATCTTTTGAAAAAAAACAAGTCCAAAACGACGTCGTTTTGGACTATAATTTTTTGAAAAAAACAAACTAAAATGACGTCGTTTTGGACAACCGACGTGGCAGACACGTCAGCACGTTTGACGGAAAAATACACAGAAACCGTCTGTTTGGTGGAATTAACCGTGATTTTAAAATTTGTGGTTTAAATTCAAAATTAAAGTTAATTCATGTATATATCGGTATTGCGTGATAGGTTGTGTATATATAATCCTAAAACTATAAGTTTATGATGGAATCGGCCGTTTTCCCGTTTTCTCTCTGTGCAACTGCGTTTCAATCTTTTAAACCACATGGACATAAGTTTATAATTTTTATGTTGTGTATATTTAGCATGATGGTTAAATTTTTTATGTAGATGTGATGCTATATGGTATAGTTAAAGATAAACTCAGAACACAAGAGTAGGAATAACAAGAAGAAACGTAAAAGAAGAATAAAAGCTGAATATTTCTTTTACTGCAAAAGCATGTTTCTCTCACTCTTACGATTTAATGTTGCGACAATAAGTTCTTATATATACAAGGGTTTTGTTTGAAAACACGTTTTTAACCAGTTAGCGGCGACGTGAACAACACCGCCGGCTCAGGAAATCAATAAGGCCGGCTCCAATCTCAACTCAGCCAGCTCCACGCATAATCTAGCCAGTTCACGCGATTGTACCACCATTTCCACATTTACACAAGCAGACTCAGATCAACTAAGCTATCAGCTTCAATGCATGAACTTGAATGAAGTTTCTACACTAGTGGTGCCACCAGAAGCCATGACAAGGAGCAGAACAAAGACACTCTTCCACAAGTTCAGTTTATGGGTAGACAAACTCCTAGAAGATCATCGACAATGAGTATTGGGCCAAGAGTACAAGGAAGAGTCCAAAGGTTTCTCAACATTGCAAATGACACCAGAGACTTGGGCTCTCGTGGCAAAAGAGGTCAAAGCCCAACAATTTGTAACCCTATTCTAAGTTGAAGATTAGGAGCTAGGTGCGTGCATGCCACAAGGTCGACCACCTTCCATTTCTTGGCCGAAAAGTAAGAATGGTAATTTTTCAATTATATACTTGTCGTTTCTGTTTTGCAGGTTAGAAATTAGTAATTTTTACATTTTTGAGTCAAGAACAATTTAGTTAGTTGTCCTTTTTTGGTTATTTCATTTTTGTAATTTTTCTTGTGCACTTTTGTAACTTTTCCATTTTTTATTTTGAATCGACCCTAGAAGGTCAAAGCTGCCAAGCATATTAATAAGGCTTCTTCAGCATTGTAGTTCGACAACTTTTTGATATTAATAAATATAGAACTTTCTTCCTATGAGTTTTCTTCTAAAATCTCTCTCGCTTAGAACCCTAGTTGAGACTAGCCCTCATAGCTTCTAAGGTGTGATTTATCACGAGGTTCATCACCCCTCGTGTGGTAAACTTCATCTTTCCATCCAATACCCACCAGAAAATCCCCATCCAGAAGCCTAAGGCCGAGTTTCTCGCCTAATCTTCTCCAACCAGTCCGCGAGTGTTACGGCCTTGATTCAAAACTTGTATCATTTTGGTATCAAATCTTAAGCTCCTAAAACCAGGTTGTTTCTATCCTTTACTTTAGTTTTAATTCCAATTCGTACATTAGCTTAAGTTTCATTAAAAAAAAATAACATATAAAATTTAAACCGAATGCATCTAGCTCCTATGTGCATCACTAGGGTTTAGATTCATTCCTTGCATTACAACTTTGTTTTTCCTTTTGTTAAAAAGCATATTTTCCATTCTTAATTAAGTTAAAACAAAAACAACAAAAAAGAAAAGAAAATCAAGAAAATTCGGCCAAAAGGAAATTGAGGAGATTTGCATTAATTACTAGGATTTGCAATATTAATTGTAGAATCTTTTATTTTTTCAAAATTTTCTTTTCTATTTGCATATTTTACTATAAAAGAAAACTCTCCTAATAAATTCTTAAAAGCAAACTAACTTGTTTTTCTTCTTGTAGCACACGATGGCTAAAGGAAACCAATATGCAACCGAAGCCATGATGGCCATGTTCACCACCCTCCAAACATAACTCGCATCAATCGGCGAGAGGCTGGAGCGTGTGGAGAGGCCAGTGAGATTCCAGGCTATAAGGCACGTTAGGGTTGACCAAGACCATGCTGAAGGTCCTGATCACCCTAGGACACCCTCGAATAGGAGGAGCCCCAACCGGATGGAGATGAGGACGCACAACCTCACGACTAACACCCTAGGCCGAGAGGACCTCCATGGCAACCAGAAGCAGAGGGAAATGGCTACGAGCCCTGTGGTCATCACCAGAGACCAAGGATACCCCCATACATCATAAGGATGGAGATAACTACGCCAACAATCGGGTAAACAGTCATGATGTCAAGCTAACACCTCCTAGTTTTACAGGAAAAGTAGACCCCGAGGCCTATCTAGATTGGGAAAGGAGGATGGATCACATCTTCGACCATTACAACCAGCCAGGCCCTAGGAGAGTCTCCATGGCAGTAGCACAACTCACGGATAATGCCCTCATCTGGTGGGATCGTGAGGCTTCTGACCGTAGGAGAAGGAGATTGAGGCTCATAGACTCTTGGGTCGACATGAAGGACCTCATGAGGCAAAGGTTTGTCACACCTTATTTCCATAGGGATTTGCAACAGCGTTTTCATACTGTTAAACAGGGCACAAGATCAGTAGAGGAGTACTACGAGGAGTTTGAAAGGCTAAGGAACAGGCTGGAGCTCAATGACGACGAGGACACATTGATGGCTCAATTCTTGGATGGATTGCAAGAGAGGATCAGCCGAAAGGTGGAGAGACAAATCTACAACGATTTGAAGGACTTGTTCCACCTCTCTGTCCAGGCTGAGCAGCACATTAGGCGTAAGAGCCAAGACCTACGCAGGAAGCCTAAGACACCTTGGGCACCAAGCATTGGCACTAAGCCCGTAGACAAGGGCAAGAGTGTAGAAATTGAATCACGGTTCAAGAGCAAGCCGCCTGAGCAAACCTGTGACCAGAGAGAGCCTAGTAAGTCTTCTAACCCTCATAGATCACATGACATCACTTTTTTTAAGTGTAGGGGTCGCGGTCACATCTCAAGGGAGTGCCCAAACAACCGAGTCATGCTGATCACGGAAGCTGGATAGTATGAGTTTCAAGATAAAGAGGACTTTGAACCAGAAGGAGAATACGGTTACATTGAGTACCCTGATGTGGGGGAAGTGCTGGTCACTAGACTTATCCTCAGTGCAATGGTAGATCCCTCCGAGACCATAGAAAGGGAGAACATCTTCCACAGCCGGTGCACCATCAAGGGGAAGGTATGTAATCTCATCATAGATGGTTGCACTTCCACTAATGTGGCTAGTGCGTACATGGTTGATAAGCTAGGTCTAGAGAAGACAAGGGACCCCCGACCATATAGACTGAGATGGCTAGATGACAAGGTGGAGCTCAAGATCCATGAGCAAGTAACCGTGCCATTCAGTATAGGAAGATACCAGGACCAGGTAGTCTGTGATGTAGTACCTATGCAAGCTGGCCATCTTCTGCTAGGAAGGCCATGGCAGTTTGACAAGAAGACAAGGCATGATGGCTGAACCAATCTGTTCACATTTGTGCACGATAAGAGAAAGGTCAGACTAGCTCCTCTCACACCTGCCCAGGTACACGAGCTACAACAACAAATGAGTAAAGAAAAGAAACTCATTAAGTCTAATTTTCTCATTCAACCAA
>JAEVFF010001869.1:14804-27117 GCA_018901945.1 Pugionium dolabratum
GACTATATAGACTGAGATGGCTCGATGACAAGGTGGAGCTCAAGATCCATGAGCAGGTAACCATGCCATTCCGTGTGGACAGATACCAGGACCAGGTAGTCTGTGATGTAGTATCTATGCAAGCTGGCCATCTTCTGCTAGGATGGCCATGGCAGTTTGACAAGGAGACAAGGCATGATGGCCGAACCAATCTCTACACATTTGTGTACGACAAAAGAAAGGTCAGCCTAGCTCCACTCACACCTGTCCAGGTACATGAGCTTCAACAGCAAATGAGTAAGGAAAAGAAACTCATTAAATCTAACTTTCTCATTCAACCTAGTCATGTTCGGAGAGCTTTATTCTCAAAGGATTTAATGCTACTAATGGTTATCAAAGAGGTCTTGAATGTAGAGAAAGAAGAGGTAGAGCTACCTCCTGAAGTAGCAGTCCTCCTCAACAAATTCCAGGATGTATTTCCTGAGGAGATACCAGCAGGCTTGCCTCCCCTACACGGCATAGATCACCAGATCGATCTCGTGCCCAGAGCAGCCTTACCTAATCGACCAGCCTACCGGATGAGTCCAGAGGAGTCCAAGGAGCTTGAGAAGCAAGTCAAGGAACTCCTGGAGAAAGGCTATGTTCGAGAAAGCCTCAGTCCATGTGTCGTACCAGTGGTGCTAGTACCGAAGAAGGATGGGACTTGGCAAATGTGCGTGGACTGCCGAGCAATCAACAACATCACAGTCAAGTACCTGCATCCCATACCACGGCTGGATGACATGCTAGATGAGCTGAGTGGAGCCATGGTCTTCTCCAAGGTACACCTCAAGAGTGGATACCACCATGTCAGAATGAAAGAAGTTGATGAGTGGAAGACTGCTTTCAAGACAAAGCAAGGGCTCTACGAGTGGACAGTCATGGCATTCGGCTTGACTAATGCCCCAAGCACCTTCATGCGCCTTATGAACCAAGTTCTTAGGGCGTACATCAGTAAGTTCGTAGTGGTTTACTTTGATGATATATTAGTTTATAGTAAGTGCCTACGGGAGCACCTCACACATCTTGAGATGGTACTTAAAACCTTTCGACAAGAAGAGCTTTATGCCAATCTCAAGAAGTGCACCTTTTGTACTGACAAGCTTGTTTTCTTAGGCTTTGTTGTAAGTTCCCAGGGATTACAGGCTGATGAAGAAAAGATTCGAGCCATACAAGAGTGGCCAACACCGAGCAACATCAGCGAAGTGAGGAGCTTCCATGGTCTGGCCAGCTTCTACAGAAAATTCGTGCCCAACTTCAGTAGCATTGACTCACCATTGGCGGCAGTAGTGAAGAAAACTGTGGGATTCAGCTGGGGAGAAGCTCAAGAGAAGGCATTCCAGGCCTTGAAGGACAGCCTCACGCATGCACCAGTGCTAGTCCTGCCCGACTTCAACAAGACATTTGAAGTGGAGTGTGATGCCTCTGGAATAGGCATAGGAGCGTTGCTAATCCAAGGAGGAAGGCCAGTGGCATATTTCAGTGAGAAGTTAGATGGGGCCTTTATGGGGACATCAGGTCATATGGCCGGCCAGGAGACCAGACTGGCCGACCAGGGAGCTTGCCCGAGACAGCCGGGCCATTTGGCACGTCTGCCGGCCCAAGCGGTACCACCGGACCCTCGACCAACAGATCGAACCGATCAACATCGCCGGCAGAGAGGCCTAAACCTCCGGCCCAACTGGTGGTGACGTGGATGACACCGCCGGTCCCATTGGTGACGCCGCCGGCTCCGGGATCAACTTGCCTGGACCAGAAGACATTCGGCCAGCACCTCGCACAGTCCAGCTGGTACAGCCGATCTAGTCGAGTACACGGGCATTTCAACTTCTACACAAGGAGACTCGGACCAGATAAGCTACCAGCTTCAGGACATGCATCTAGAGGAAGTCTCTACACCATTGGTGCCACCAGGAGCAATGACAAGGAGCAGATCAAGGGCACTCTTCCACAAATTCAGCTTGTGGGTCGACAAGCTCCTAGAAGATGATCGACAAGGGACATTGGGCCAGAAGTGCAAAGAAGAGTCCAAAGGCTTCTCAACAATGCAAGGGACTTCAGAGACTTGGGCTTTAGTGGCAAGAGAGGCCAGGGCCCAAAGATTCCTAACCCTACTCCAAGTCGAAGACTAGGAGCAAGGAGCGTGCATGTCACAAGGACGGCCACCTTCCATTTCTTAGCCGTGAGGTAAGAAAGGTAAGTTTTCAATTCGAATATTTGCCGCTTTATGTTTTGTAGGGTAGGATTTAGATTGTTTACATTTTTGAGTCAAAGACATTTTAGGAATATGTCCTTTTTCGGTTATGCACTATTGTAAGTTTTCCATTTGTGCACTTTTGTAAATTTTCCATTTCTCTTTGAGTAGACCCTAGAAGGTCAAGCTGTCGAGCATATTAATAAGGGTCCTTCCAGCATTGTAGTTCGACAACCTTTTTGATATTAATAAAGTGCGAATTTTCTTCTACAAGTTTTTCTCTCCAAAGAGACTTGTGCGCTTAGAACCTAGTTGAGACCAGCCCTCCTATCTCTAAGTTTGTGATTTATCACGAGGTTCATCAGCCCTCGTGTGGTTCACTTCATCCTTCACCCAATACCAAACCAAAAACCCCCTATTCAGAAGTCTAAGGTCGAGTTTCTCACCTAACCTTCTCCAAACAGCCCACACGCATCCAAGCCTTGAATCGAGGCTTGTATCATTTTGGTATCAGAGCTTAAAGCTCCTAAACCAGGTTGTTTCTATCCTTTAGGTAGTTTTTTTTTAGTTCTTGCATTAGTTTAAGTCGCATTCAAGAAAAATCAAAAAAATAACATCAAACTCCGAACCGAGTGCATCTAGCTTCTACATGTATCACTAGGGCTTAGATTCACTTTTGCATTGTAATTTACGTTTTTCTTTTTGTTTAAATCATATTTCCATTATTTTAAAGTTAAATTAAAAAGAAAAGTAAAAGAAAATAGGAAAAATACCAAAAGAATTCGACCAAGACAGCTAGCACAAGTTGTAGGAAGTTTCCATTTTTCTAAACTTTCCATTTTTCAGGTTTTTCCTTTTTCTCAATTTTTCCTTTTTGCAATTTTCGAATTCTCCTATAAAAGAAAACCCTCCTAATCAACTTAGGAGCAAAATAACTTGTGTTTCTTTCTTGTAGCACAATGGCAGAAGAGACTAGAGATGCAGCCGAGGCCATGATGGCCATGTTCACCACCCTCCAAACGTAACTCACATCAATCGGCGAGAGGTTGGAATGTGTGGAAAGGCCTGTGAGATTCCAGGCCATAAGGCACATGAGGGCTGAGCAAGACCGTGCTGAGGGTCCCCACGGCAACCAGAGGCAGAAGGTGATGGATTCGAGCCATATGGTCATCACCAGAGACCAAGGATGCCTCCTAGACATCATGAGGATGGAGATGAACACGCCTATAACCGGGTAACTCATCCTGATGTCAAGTTAACACCTCCTAGTTTTGCAGGAAAAGTAGACCCCGAAGCCTATCTTGATTGGGAGAGGAGGATAGACCACATCTTCGATCACTACAACCAACCAGGCCCTAGGAGAGTCTCCATGGCAGTAGCACAACTCACGGACAATGCCCTCATCTGGTGGGATCGTGAGGTGTCTGACCGAAGGAGGAAAAGATTGAGGCCCGTAGACTCATGGGTCGACATGAAAGACCTCCTGAGACAAAGGTTTGTTCCACCTTATTTTCATAGAGATTTGCAATGACGCTTTCGTACTCTTAAGCAGGGTACCAGATCAGTAGAGGAGTACTCTGAAGAGTTTGAGAGGCTAAGGAACAGGCAAATCTTGGATGGACTTCACATAAAAATCAGCCGCAAGGTGGAAAGGCAAATCTACAATGACTTCATGGACTTGTTCCACCTATCTGTCCACGCTGAGCAGCACATCAAACGTAAGAGCCAAGACATCCGCAACAAGCCTAAGACACCTTGGGCACCAAGCAGCATTCCCAAGCCCATAGAAAAAGGCAAAAGCATAGAGATTGAGTCACGGTTCAAGAGCAAGCCTCCTGAGCCAACCCGTGACCAGAGAGAGCCTAGTAAGTCCTCTAACCCTCAAAGATCACGTGACATTACTTGTTTCAAGTGTAGGGGTCGTGGACACATCTCCAGGGAGTGTCCAAACAACCGGGTCATGTTGATTACGGAAGCTGGAGAGTATGAATCCCAAGATGAAGAAGACTATGAACCAGAAGGAGAATACGGTGACATTGAGTACCCTGATATGGGGGAAGTGCTGGTCACTAGACGCATTCTCAGTGCAATGGTGGATCCTTCAGAGACCATCCAACGGGAGAACATCTTCCACAGCCGTTGCACCATCAAGGGCAAGGTATGTAACCTCATCGTAGATGGTGGTTCTTGCACTAACGTTGCTAGTGCGTACATGGTTGATAAGCTAGGTCTAGAGAAGACAAGGCACCCTCGACCATATAGACTGAGATGGCTCGATGACAAAGTGGAGCTCAAGATCCATGAGCAAGTCACTGTGCCATTCAGTGTGGGCAAGTACCAGGACCAAGTCGTGTGCGACGTGGTGCCCATGCAAGCTGGCCATCTTTTGCTAGGAAGACCATGGCAGTTTGACAAAGAGACCAGGCATGATGGCCGAACCAATCTCTACATTTTTGTGCATGACAAAAGAAAGGTCAGCCTAGCTCCTCTTACACCTGCCCAGGTACACGAGCTACAACTCCAAATGAGTAAGGAAAAGAAACTTATCAAGTCTAATTTTCTTATTCAACAAAGCCATGTCCGGAGAGCTTTAGCCTCGAAGGATTTAATGTTACTAATGGTTTTCAAGGAAGTGTTGAATGTAGAAAAAGAACAGGTAGAGCTACCTCCTGAAGTAGCAACTCTCCTCAACATGTTCCAGGATGTATTTCCAGAGGAGATACCAGCAGGCTTGCCTCCTTTACGTGGCATAGAACACCAGATTGATCTAGTGCCCGGAGCAGCCCTGCCCAACCGGCCAGTCTACCGGATGAGTCCAGAGGAGTCCAAGGAGCTTGAGAAGCAAGTCAAGGAGCTCCTGGAGAAAGGCTATGTTCGAGAGAGCCTCAGTACATGTGCCGTACCAGTGCTACTAGTGCCCAAGAAGGATGGGATTTGGCGAATGTGCGTGGACTGCCGAGCAATCAACAACATCACAGTCAAGTACCGGCATCTGATACCACGGCTGGATGACATGCTAGATGAGCTGAGTGGAGCCATGGTCTTCTCCAAGATAGACCTCAAGAGTGGATACCACCAGGTCAGGATGAAGGAAAGTGATGAGTGGAAGACAGCTTTCAAGACAAAGCAGGGTCTCTACGAGTGGACAGTCATACCATTCGGTTTGACTAATGCCCCAAGCACCTTCATGCGCCTTATGAACCAAGTTCTTAGGACGTACATCAGTAAGTTCGTTGTAGTTTATTTCGATGACATATTAGTTTATAGTAAATGCTTAAGGGATCACCTCACACATCTTGAATTGGTGCTTAAAACCCTTCGACAAAAAGAGCTTTATGCCAATCTCAAGAAGTGCATCTTTTGTACTGATAAACTTGTCTTCTTAGATTTTGTTGTAAGTTCACAGGACCTACAGGTTGATGAAAAGAAGATTCGAGCCATACAAGAATGGCCAACACCAAGATACATCAGCCAAGTGAGGAGCTTCCACGGACTGGCCAGCTTCTACAGGAGATTCGTGCCCAACTTCAGCAGTATTGCCTCACCATTGACGGCAGTAGTGAAGAAGAACGTGGGATTCAGCTGGGGAGAAGCTCAGGAGAAGGCATTCCAGGCCTTGAAGGACAGCCTTAAACATGCACCAGTGCTAGTTCTTCCCGACTTCAACAAGACGTTTGAAGTGGAGTGTGATGCCTCTGGAATAGGCATAGGATCAGTGCTAACCCCCTGAGGGAGGCCAGTGGCATACTTCAGTGAGAAGCTAGGTGGTGCCTCACTGAACTACCCCACTTACGACAAGGAGCTTTATGCCCTGGTCCGAGTGTTGGAGACTTGGCAGCATTACTTGCTGTCCAAGGAGTTTGTGATCCACACTGATCACGAGAATCTCAAACAACTCAGAGGGCAAACCAATCTCAAGAGGAGACATGCCAGGTGGATAGAATTCATAGAGACCTTCCCGTACGTCATCAAGTACAAAAGGGCAAAGACAATGTTGTAGCCGATGCCCTATCAAGGAGGTTTGCCTTGGTATCCACCATGGAGGCAAAGTTCCTAGGATTCGAGCACATCAAGGACCTTTACAAGGATGATCCTGACTTTGCTGAGAGCTACAAGGAGTGTGGCACAGGGAGTCATGGCAAGTTTTACATCCATGAAGGATTCTTGTTCCGAGAGAGAAGGTTGTGCATACCACAAGGACCATTAAGGGAGCTTATCATCCGAGAAGCTCATGGAGGAGGACTCATGGGCCACTTTGGTGTCGACAAGACTCTAGCAGTGGTCAAGGAGCACTTCTATTGGCCACACATCAAGAGGACAGTAGAAGCACATTGTGCAAGATGCATCACTTGCAAGAAGGCAAAGTCCCGAGTGCAACCTCACGGGTTGTATCTCCCACTGCCAATACCTACACATCCATGGGTGGACATCTCAATGGACTTTGTTCTAGGTCTGCCCAAGATCAACCACAAAGATGCAATCTTTGTAGTGGTGGACAGATTCTCCAAGATGGCATACTTCTGCCAATGTTAATGATGCCACGCAAACAGCCGAGCTGTTCTTCAGGGAGATAGTACGGCTTCATGGAGTGCCAAGGACCATCGTGTCAGACAGGGACACCAAGTTCCTCAGCCATTTCTGGAGGACCCTTTGGAGGAAGCTAGGCACGAAGCTACTCTTCTCTACCACCTGCCATCCTCAAACCGATGGCCAAACTGAAGTTGTCAACAGGACACTATCAACTCTTCTTAGGACTACACTAGGGAAGAACCTCAAGACTTGGGTGGAGTGCCTGCCATTCATAGAGTTCGCTTACAACCGAGCCGTGCACTCAACAACCAAGAAGACACCCTTTGAAGTAGTATACGGCTTCAACCCTCTCACACCATTGGAGCAAACTCCACTGCCACCACCAGAGATGACCAACCTCAATGGAGCATCCAAGATAGAGTTCATAAGGAAGCTACACCAGAAGGTAGCGGAGAACTTGGAGAAGAGGATTGGGTAGTACGTGACTCATTCCAACAGGGGGAGAAAGGAAGTGATCTTTCAACCAGGCGATTGGGTGTGGCTACACCTACGGCATGAGAGGTTCCCCAACCTAAGGAGTTCCAAGCTAGCACCAAGAGGAGATGGACCATTCAGAGTGCTGGAGAGGATCAACAACAACGCCTACCGGATCGAGCTCCCAGGTGAGTTTAATGTGTCCAACACGTTCAACGTAACTGACTTAGCCCCTTTCCATGCAGATGAACCAGTTTTGAGGTCAAAACTTACTGAAGACGGAGGGGATGATGGGGACATCAGGTCGTATGGCCAGCCAGGAGACCAGACTGGCCGACCAGGGAGCATGCCGGAGACAGCCGGGCCGACCAGGGAGCATGCCCGAGACAGCCGGGCCATTTGGCACGTCTGCCGGCCCAAGCGGTACCACCGGACCCTTGACCAAGAGGACCAGACCGATCTACATTGCCGGCGGAGAGGCCCAAACCTCCGGCCCAACTGGTGGTGACATGGATGACACCACCGGTCCCATTGGTGATGCTGCTGGCTCCGGGATCAACTTGGCCAGCACCTCGCACAGTCCAGCCGGTACAGCCGATCCAGCCGAGTACACGGGCATTTCAACTTCTAAACAAGGAGACTCGGACCAGATAAGCTACTAGCTTCATGACATGCATCTAGAGGAAGTCTCTACACCAGTGGTGCCACCAGGAGCAATGACAAGGAGCAGATCAAGATCACTCTTCCACAAATTCAGCTTATGGGTCGACAAGCTCCTAGAGGATGATCGACAAAGGACAGTGGGCCAGAAGTGCAAAGAAGAGTCCAATGGCTTCTCAACCATGCAAGGGACTTTAGAGACTTGTGCTTTAGTGGCAAGAGAGGTCAGGGCCCAAAGATTTCTAACCCTACTCCAAGTCGAAGACTAGGAGCAAGGCGCATGCATGCCACAAGAACGGCCACCTTCCATTTCTTGGCCGTGAGGTAAGAAAGGTAAGTTTTCAATTCGAATATTTTCCTCTTTATGTTTTGCAGGGTAGGATTTAGATTGTTTATATTTTTGAGTCAAAGATATTTTAGGAATAGGTCCTTTTTCGGTTATGCACTATTGTAAGTTTTCCATTTGTGCACTTTTGTAAATTTTTCATTTCTCTTTGAGTAGACCCTAGAAGGTCAAGCTGTCGAGCATATTAATAAGGCTCCTTCCAGCATTGTAGTTCGACAACTTTTTGATATTAATAAAGTAGAACTAGTTTTTCTTCTACAAGTTTTTCTCTCCAAAGAGACTTGTGCGCTTAGAACCTAGTTGAGACCAGCCCTCCTAGCTCTAAGTTTGTGATTTATCACGAGGTTCATCACCCCTCGTGTGGTTCATTTCATCCTTCACCCAATTCCAAACCAAAAACCCCCTATCCAGAAGTCTAAGGTCGAGTTTCTCACCTAACCTTCTCCAAACAGCCCACGTGGATCCAAGCCCTGAATCGAGGGTTGTATCAGGCCTCACTGAATTAACCTACCTATGACAAGGAGCTTTATGCCCTAGTCCAAGCCTTGGAGACTTAGCAACATTACTTGTTGTCCAAGGAGTTTGTGATCTACAATGATCACGAGACTCTCAAATACCTCAGAGGGCAAACCAATCTCAAGAGGAGACATGCCAGGTGGATGGAGTTTATCGAGACCTTCCCTTACATCATCAAGTACAAGAAGGGCAAGTATAATGTGGTAGCCGATGCACTATCAAGAAGGTTTGCCTTGATGTCTACAATGGAAGCAAAGGTCTTAGGATTCGAGCACATCAAGGACCTGTACAAGGATGATCCTGACTTTGCTGAGAGCTACAAGGAGTGTGGCACAAGGAGTCATGGTAAGTTCTACATCCATGATGGGTTCTTGTTCCGAGAAAGAAGACTGTGCATACCACAAGAATCTCTACGGGAGCTTATCACATGAGAAGCTCATGGAGGAGGTCTCATGGGCCACTTTTGGTGTTGATAAGACACTAGCAGTGGTCAAGGAGCATTTCTACTGGCCACACATCAAGAGGTCAGTAGAAGCCCATTGTGCAAGGTGCATCACTTACAAGAAGGTGAAGTCCCGAGTGCATCCTCACGGGTTGTATCTCCCTCTGCCCATACCTACACATCCATGGGTGGACAATTCTATGGACTTCGTTCTAGGTCTGCCCAAAATCAACCACAAAGATGATATCTTTGTAGTGGTATACCGATTCTCCAAGATGGCACATTTCATTCCATGTGCCAACGTTAATGATGCCACGCAAACAGCCGAGCTGTTTTCAGGGAGATAGTATGGCTTTATGGAGTGCCAAGGACCATCGTGTCAGACAGAGACACCAAATTTCTTAGCCACTTCTGGAGGACCCTCTGAAGGAATGATACAAGCCTCGATTCAAGGCTTATATGCGCGTGGGCTGTTTGGAGAAGGTAAGGTGAGAAACTCGACCTTAGACTTCTTGGATAGGGGTTTTTGGGTTGTGATACAAGCCTCAATTCAAGGATTATATGCGCGTGGGCTGTTTGGAGAAGGTTAGGTGAGAAACTCGACTTTAGACTTCTTGGATAGGGGTTATTGGGTTGGTATTCGATGGAGGGGTGAAGTGAACCACACGAGGGGTGATGAATCTCGTGATAAATCACAAACTTAGAGCTAGGAGGGCTGGTGATGAGGACATCAGGTCGTACATCCAGCCAGGTGACCAGACTGGCCGACCAGGAAGCTTGCCCGAGACAGCAGGACCATCTGGCGCGCCTGCCGGACCAGACAGTACCGCCGGACCTTCGACCTATAGGACCAGACCGGTCAACATCGCCGGCGGAGAGGCCCAAGCTTCCGGCACACTTGGTGGGACGTGAATGACACCGCCGGTCCCCCTGATGACACCGCCGACTCCGGGATCAACTTGGCCGGTCCTGAAGTCATTCCGGCCAGTACCGCGCACAATCCAGCCGGTACAGGCCATCCAGCCGAGTACACGCACACTTCCACTTCTACACAAGAGGACTCGGACCAAATGAGCTACCAGCTCCAGGACATGCACTTAGAGGAAGTATCTACACCAGTGGTACCTCCAGGAGCAATGACAAGAAGCAGATCAAGAGCACTCTTCCACAAATTCAGCTTATGGGTCGACAAGCTTCTAGAGGAAGAGCAGCTAAGGACAATGGGCCAGAAGAGCAAATTAGAGTCCAAAGGCTTCTAAACAACACAAGGAACATCAGAGACTTGGGCTTTAGTGGCAAGAGAGGTCAAGGCCCAAAGATATTTAACCCTCCTCCAAGTCGAAGACTAGGAGCAAGGCGCGTGCATGCCACAAGGACGGCCACCTTCCATTTCTTGGCCGTGAGGTGAGTTAAGGTAAGTTTACATTCGAATATATGCCTCTTTCTGTTTTGCAGGGTAGGATCTAGTTGCTTTACATTTTTGAGTCAAGAACATTTTAGGAATAGGTCCTTTTTCGGTTATACACTTTTGTATTTTTCCTTTTGTGCACTTTTGTAAACTTTCCTTTTTTTCTTTATTTGTGTCGACCCTAGAAGGTCAAGCTGTCGAGCATATTAATAAGGCTCCTTCCAGCATTGTAGTTCGACAACCTTTTTGATTATTAATAAAGTAGAACTTTTTCCCTACGAGCTTTCTCTCAAGAGAGACTTGTGCGCTTAGAACCTAGTTGAGACCAGCCCTCCTAGCTCTAAGTTTGTGATTTATCACGAGGTTCATCACCCCTCGTGTGGTTCACTTCACCCTTCCATCTTTTACCAACCAGAAAACCCCCATCCAGAAGCCTAAGGTTGAGTTTCTCACCTAATCTTCTACAAACAGCCCACGCGCATACATCCTTGAATCAAGGCTTGTATCATTTTGGTATCAGAGCTTAAAGCTCCTAAACCAGGTTGTTTCTATCCTTTTGCTTGTTTTGTTTTGTGTTCTTGCATTAGTTTAAGTCGCATTCAAGAAAAATCAAAAAAATAACCTCAAACTCCAAACCGAGTGCATCTAGCCTCCTACGTGTATCACTAGGGTTTAGATTCACTTTTTGCATTGCATACACGTTTTCCTTTTTGTTTAAGTCATATTTCCTTTATTTTTAAGTCTAATTAAAAAGAAAAGAAAAAGAAAATAGAAAAGATACTAAAAGAATTCGAATTGGACAGCTAACACAAGTTGTCTAGGAAGTTTCCTTTTTTTCGAATTTCCTTTCTTTAGAATTTTTCCTTTTTGCATTTTTTCAAACCACATATAAAAAGAAAACTCTCCTAATAATTTAGGAGCACCCTAATTGTCTTCTTTCTTTGTAGCACACATGGGAGAAGAGAATAGAGACGCAGCTGAAGCCATGATGGCCATGTTCACCACACTCCAAACACAACTCGCATCCATAGGCGAGAGGTTGGAGCGCGTGGAAAGACCGGTGAGATTCCAGGCCATAAGGCACGTGAGAGCTGAGCAAGACCGTCCTGAGGGTCCTGATACCTTAGGACACGGCACGAACAGGAGGAACCCCAGCCAGATGGAGATGAGGACACACAACCTCATAACTATCACCATAGGCCGGAGAGGACCTCCACGGCAACCAGAGGCAGAAGATGATGGCTTTGAGCCATATGGTCTTCACCAGAGACCAAGAATGCCTCCTAGACGTCATGAGGATGGAGATGAACACACCTATAACCGGGTAATTCATCCTGATGTTAAACTAACTCCTCCAACTTTTGCAGGAAAAGTAGACCCCGAGGCTTACCTAGATTGGGAGAAGCGAATGGATCATATCTTTGATCACTACAACCAACCAGGACCTAGGAGAGTCTCAATGGCAGTAGCACAACTCACGGACAATGCCCCCATCTGGTGGGATCGTGAGGTATCTGACAGAAGGAGGAAGAGAATGAGGCCCATAGACTCATGGGTCGACATGAAAGACCTCATGCGACAAAGGTATGTTCCACCTTACTTCCATAGGGATTTGCAACGACGTTTTCGTACTCTTAAGCAGGGTACCAGATCAGTAGAGGAGTACTACGAAGAGTTCGAGAGGTTAAAGAACAGATTGGAGCTCAATGATGATGAAGAAGCATT
>JAEVFF010000187.1:0-77312 GCA_018901945.1 Pugionium dolabratum
CACATTAAGCTAGCTCAATTTTCTATATTGTGACAACATTTGAGACTTAAAAAGATACGAAAAAGCGTCCAACTAATCCAATATATCCCAAAGTGCGTGATCCCATGCATTATACTTCATTAATAAGCCTTTACTCAATGAGTACCAATGATCAATTTAGAATGATAATTTTAACTGGCCGGTCAACTTGACATGTACGTACCAAATCGTTGGTAACTTTTGATTTAGAATTCAGAATGGCACGAATCCAATGCCCACTTTAAGCTTGCTACATTTTCTATATTGTGACAATATTTGAGATTAAAAGAGCTACGATAAAGCCTTCAAGTAATCCAATGTATCCCAAAGTGTGTGATGCAATGCATTATCTTTCATTTATAAGCCTTTACTCAAGGAGCACCAATGATCATTTTAGAGTGATCATTCTAACTGGCCAATCAACTTGACATGTACGCACTAAATCGTCCGTAACTTTTTTTTAGAGTTGACAATTGGGTATGTGATCCATTTGTACTCTTTTTCACCTGTCCAAGTTTTCTCCCATTGGGTTTTATTGGTAAGGTTTTTAATGAGGCAAATGAATCACATTACAACCAACCCAATTTGTTGTTTTAAATCAAAAGGAGTTCACTTAAAAATTTTCAAAATTGGCGTCATCAAAGGGGGGGGGGAGGAAGTGTCTACATTCATTGTCCAAATAAGAGTTAATGAAGTCAAGGTATTTGGTCAAGTCTTCCCTTGTAAATTCAACCATTTTTTATGATGTAGGCTCCTCCTATTTACGTCTCCTTGCAGTATAAATATGGGCTTTCAGTTGTAAACTTGATCATTCAACTTTTCAAATACAAACAACTTCTTTTCTTAAGTTTGAGAGTGATTCTCTTGTTAATCTGATTGTTGGTGTGTAATATCCTTCAGTCAATATTTAGTAGTCTTAATGTGTAATATCTAAGCTACTATCTTAGGTAAATCAGTAGTCTTTCCGCAGCTACTGTGTGACCCTTCAATCCATAACCTTTGAATAGATTTAATTTCGATTCATTATGTTGCAAAGCCTATCTCAACCGCATCCAGAAGTGCATTCTCTGGGAGGTTCGCATCATACAGTCAAGGAGTACCAATGATCAGTTTAAAATGATCATTTTAACTAGTTGATACAATTCACATGTCCCCACTAAATCGTATTTAACTTTGATTTAGAGCTCAAAATAACATGAGTCGAACGCTCACGTTAAGCTACCTCAGTTTTCTATATTGTGACATCATTTGAGAAGGAAGAGCTACGCAAAAGCCTCCAAGTATTCGAATCTATACTAAATTGCATGATGTCATGTATTATGCTTTATTTATAAGTCTTTACTCAAGGAGCACCAATGATCATTTTAGAATGATCATTTTAACTAGCTGATCAACTTTACATGTTTGCACTAAATCATCTTTAACTTGACAGAAATCCATCGCCAATGTTAAGTTACCTCAATTTTCTATATTGTGACATAATTTAATACATAAATATTTATGACAAATCCTTCAAGTAACCCAATTTATCCGATACTGTGTGATGGCATGTACTATGCTTTATTTGTAAGTTTTTGCTCAATGAGCACCAATGATCAGTTTAGAATGATCATTTTAAGTGGCCGATCAACATAATATGTCCGGAATAAGTGCTCCGTAACTTTTGATCTAGAGTTTAGAATGATATGAATCCAACGCCAACGTTAAGCTAGCTCAATTTTCTATATTGTGACAACATGAGTCTGCCCTAAATCATATTTAACTTTTGATTTAAAGCTCAAAATAACATGAGTCCAACGCCCACGTTAAGCTAGCTCAATTTTCTATATTGTGCAAACAATTGAGACTAAAAGAGGTGCGACAAAGCCTCCAAGTAATCCAATGTATCCTAAACTGTGTGATGTCATGCATTATACTTCATTTATAAGCCTTTACTCAAATAGTATCAATGATCAGTTTAGAATGATCATTTTAACTAACTGATCAACTTTACATGTCCGCAGTAAATCATCTTTAACTTTTGATTTAAATCTCAAAAATAACATGAGTCCAATGGCCAAGTTAAGCTAGCTCAATTTCCTATATTGTGACAACATTTGAGATTGAAAGAGTTACAAAAAAGCTTCCAACTAATCTAATATATCCCAAACTCCGTGATGCCATGCATTATGCTTCATTTATAATTACTCAATGAGCACCAATGATCACTTTAAAATGATTATTTTCACTGGCCGATCAACTCTACATGGCCGAACTAAATCGTCTGTAACTTTTGATTTAGAGTTCAGAATGACGCGATCCACGGCCCACATTAAGTTAGCTCAATTTTCAATATTGTTGTAACATTTGAGACTAAGAGAGCTATAACAAAGCATTCGAGTAATCCAATGTATCCCAAACTGCATAATGCCATGTATTATGCTTCATTTATAACCCTTTAGTCAAGGATCTTCAATGATCAGTTTAGAATAATCATTTTAACAAGTCAATCAACTTTACATGTTCCCACTAAATCGTCTGTAACTTTAAATTTACATTTCAAAATGACACGAAACCAATGCCCACGTTAAGCTACCTCAATTTTCTATATTATGACATAGTTTAAGACCAAAATAGCTATGACAAAGCCTCCAAGTAATACAATCTATCCCATACTGTGTGATGTCATGCACTATGCTTCATTTGTAAACCTTTGCTCAATGATCACAAATGATCAGTTTAGAATGATCATTTTAAGTGGCCGATCAACTTGATATGTCCGCACTAAATCGGCCGTAACTTTTAATGTAGAATTCAGAATGACACGAATCCAACCCCCACGTTAAGCTATCTCAATTTTCTATATTGTGCGAACAATTGAGACTCAAAGAGTTATGACAAAGCCTCCAAATACTCTAATGTATCCCAAACTGCGTGATGCCATGCATTATGCTTCATTTATAAGCCTTTACTCAAGAAGCACAAATGATTAGTTTAGAATGATCATTTAAACAGGCCGATCAACTTAACATGTCCAAATTAAATCATCCATAACTTTTGAGTAAGAGTTCAAAATGACATAAATCCAACAGAAGCTAGATTAATTTTCTATATTGTGACAAAATTTAAGAACAAAATAGCAACAACAAACGATCCAAGTAATCCAATCTCTCCCAAACTCGTAAGTGCCTTGCATTAGGCTTCATTTATAAGCCTACACTCAAGAAACACAAATGATCATTTTAAAATGATCATTTTCACTAGCTGATACAATTCACATGTCCACACTAAATCGTCAATAACTTTTGATTTAGAGCTCAATATAACATGATTCCAACGCTCATGTTAAGCTAGCCCAATTTTATATATTGTGATAACATTCGAGACTGAAGAGCTACGAAAAAGCATCCAAGTAATCAAATCTATCTTAAATTGCGTGATGTCATGCATTATACTTCATTTATAAGTCTTTACTCAAGGAGCACCAATGATCATTTTAACTTGCTGATCAACTTTACATGTCCGCACTAAATCCTCTTTAACTTGACAGAAATCCAATGCCCACGTTAAGCTACCTCAATTTTCTATATTGTGATATAATTTAATACCTAAATAGTTATGACAAAACCTCCAAGTAATCCAATTTATCCCATACTATGTGATGTCATGCACTATGCTTCATTTGTAAGTCTTTGCTCAATAAGTACCAATGATCAGTTTTGAATTATCATTTGAAGTGGCCGATCAACTTGATATGTCCGTACTAAATCCTCCGTAACTTTTGATGTAGAGTTCAAAATGACACGAATCCAACGCCCACGTTAAGCTAGCTCAATTTTCTATATTGTGACAACAATTAAGACTAAAAGAGTTATGAAATAAGCCTCCAAGTAATCCAATGAATACCAAACTGCATGATGCCATGCATTATGCTTCATTCATAAGCCTTTACTCAAGGAGCACCAATGATCAGTTTAGAATGATCATTTTAACTAGCTGATCAACTTGACATATCCACATTAAATCGTCCGTATCTTTTGATTTAGAGTTTAAAATGACAGGAATCCAACATCCAAGTTAAGCTAGATTGATTTTATATATCGTGACAAAATTGAAGACCAAAATAACAACGACAAATGCTCCAAGTAATCCATTGTATCCCAAACTGCGTGATGCTATGCATTATGCTTCTTTTATTAGCCTACAGTCAAGGAGCAGCAATGATCAATTTAGAATGATCATTTTAACTAGTTCAAATTTCTATATTGTGACAATATCTGAAACTGAAAAAGCTAAGAAAAAGCCTTCGAATAATCCAATGTATCACAATCTATGTAATGCTATGCATTATGATTCATTCATAACCCTTTACTCAAGCAGCACCAATGATAAGTTTATAAATATCATTTTTACTGGCCGATCAACTTTTTATGCTCACACTAAATCATCCGTAACTTTTAATTGAAAGTTCAAAATGACACGGATCCAATGCCCATGTTAAGCTACCTCAATTTTTATATTGTGACGAAATTTAAGAACTTAATAGCTATGACAAAGCTTCGAAGTAATCCAATCTTCCCAAACTGCGTCATGCCGTGCATAAAAGAATATTGAGATTAGAGAGGAGAAATGTGAAGAATTGAATCTGGAAACTCAAAGAGAAGTATGGGAAAATGAGAAATGTCTTAGACTTATGGAGAAGAATCTCCTAAGAGTTTTATCATACATTGAGTATGTACACCCCTTTTATAAGGATTTATAATGTGAACACAAAATAAAACGAATTCAAACTTGTGGATGCGTTTGAATAGAGGAGGAGCTTGTCAACAACCAATGAGAAGAGAGGGGAAGACCTGCAAACTATCTCATGAACGTTTGGTGTGGTTATCAAGGCTGTGTGCAGCAGGCATGACTGTTTGGTGTGGTTACCAAGACTGTGTGCAGCATGAACATGTCCTTTTCACCTTGATTCTTCTCCCAAGGGAGCTATTTAACCATTTTAACCATGTGGTTAATAATAACTACCTCCCTTTTTATTCTCTGATACCATGAAAGAATATTGAGATTATAGAGGAGAAATGTGAAGAATTGAATCTGGAAACTCAAAGAGAAGTATGAGAGAAATGTCTTAGACTTATGGAGAAGAATCTCCTAAGAGTATATTCATACATTGAGTCTTTACAGCCCTTTTATAGAGGATTTACAATGTGAACACAAAAGAAAACGAATTCAAACTTGTTGATGAGTTTGAATAGAGGAGGAGCCTGTCAACAACCAATGAGAAGAGAGGAGACAGCATGGGCATGACTGTTTGGTGTGGTTGCCAAGACTGTGTGCAGCATGGGCATGTCCTTTTCACCTTGATTCTTCTCCCAAGGTAGCTATTTAACCATTTTAACCATGTGGTTAATAATAACTCCCTCCTTTTTCTTTTCCATTGTTATTCAAACTGAATTTTCGTGCTCACACTTGCCTTGTAGGTCAAGATAGGTCTTATTTGATTTTCCTGTGTCAATACATAAGACATCTTTATTAGAAAAAACACAGGATTTGAAAGCTAAGGAATCTGAATTGCTTGGAGGAGTGTCCTCAAGAACATATAGCTCGTCTTGAGTCCCACCACTTCCAAGTATCTTACCACTCTTAATATCAGGAAAGTAAACATTGTTAGCCCCAAAAGTAACATTGCAATTCAGGTCTTTAGTATCCCTTTTAACCGAACTAGATTAGACTTAAACTTAGGTACAAAGAAAGCATTAGTTTCTTTGTGAAATAGTCATAATTTTCTGGTTCCTTCAATTGGAATACCCTTACCATCAGCTATAGTTACTTGTCCTAGACATGGTTCAATGTTCTTTAACAACCTAGCATTGCTAATCATATGGTGAGAAGCACCCGAATCCACTACCAATTTATGATCCGGTTTATCAAGCAATTTATGGGAGTAGAGTGTGATACGGGAGAGTTTTGAGGCATAGGCCTTGATGAGATCCTCCAAGTCACTCTTCTTAACATACTCCATGGATACATTCATAGCTAGCTCCCCTCCTTGGTTTGATGAACTTGCCGGTTCAGTCACAACCTTTTGAGAGATGTTAGCCTTTGAATCCTTGAACCGGTTTGGCTTGAGATGAGGATGAAGTATCCAGCACTTGTCCTTGATGTGTCCATTCCTCTTACAATGCTCACACATCACACTCTTCATATCCTCTTGCTTAAACACGCTTTTGTTGGCCATGACTAGTTCTCCTTTACCACCAAACAAACCAATGTTGCCTTGCTCCTTTTGAATCCGTGAGCACACCTCTTCGAAATCAGGGAGTTTTGGCTCTCTCAGGATGGACTTAATCACATCCTTAAAGGCTGGATTTAGGTTGAGAAGGAGCCCAAATATCTTGTCTTGTTCCTTCCTTTCATTAAGCACCTTTGGATCCATAGAACTTGGTCTCAACATGTCAAGCTCCGACCATGTTGACTGGAACTTGCCTAGGAATTTTGTGAACTCCATATCCTCTTGGTGTAGATCATTGAGAGTCTTCTTAACCTCATACACATGGCTGAGGTTTGAAACATCCCCATACACCCTCTTGAGAGTCTCCCTAAGAGACTTGGAGGTTTCACAATGTGAATAAGCTTCAAGAATGGATGGGTCCAATGAATTTTGGAGGAATCCAAGCACTGATTGATCTTCTTGGAACCACCTAGCTTCTTCTTTTCTTGTTGCCTCATCCTTCTTCACCTTTGGATCATCTATAGATGGAGTATTATCCTCCAAGATGTGATTCCAAAGTTCTTTGCCACAAATGGCTGTATTGATGGTTCTTGACCATAATGTGTAGTTCAAGCCTTTGAGAACTACTGGTATCACCGTAGGTTTCAGACTGGAACTGATTTGAACTATATCCTCCATTGTTTGGCTTTGAAGAGATCAAAGAAAGCAGCTTTTATGGTTGAATAAAACTGTGAGTTTTTAGTTTAAAGACTGGGAGATTTTTGACAGAATTTTATATTAGAAACTGAGAGATTTGAGTAGAAAAGATAAGAGAATGATCTTATGCTCTGATACCATAAAAGAATATTGTGATTAGAGAGGAGAAATGTGAAGATTTGAATCTGGAAACTCAAAAAGAAGTATGAGAAAATGAGAAATGTCTTAGACTTATGGAGAATAATCTCCTAAGAGTTTCATCATACATTGAGTATTTATAGCCCATTTATAGATGATTTACAATGTGAACACAAAAGAAAACGAATTCAAACTTGTGGATGAGCTTGAATAGAGGAGGAGCTTGTCAACAACCAATGAGAAGAGAGGGGAAGACCTGAAAACTGTCTCATGAACGTTTGGTGTGGTTATCAAGGTTGTGTGCAGCAGGCATGACTGTTTGGTGTGGTTACCAATACTGTGTGCAGCATGGATATGTCATTTTCACCTTGATTCTTCTCCCAAGGCAGCCATTTAACCATTTTAAACATGTGGTTAATAATAACTCCCTCCTTTTTCTTTTCTCTTGTTATTCAAACTGAATTTTCGTGTTCACACTTGACTTGTAGGTCAAGATAGGTCTTATTTGATTTTCCTATGTCAATAGTGCATTATGATTCATTTATTAACATTTTCTCAATGATCACCAATGGTCAGTTTAAAATGATAATTTTAACTTGCCGATCAACTTGACATATCTGCGGTAAATCGTTCGTAACTTTTGATTTAGAGTTAAGAATGACACGAATCCAACGCTCACGTCAAGCTAGCTCAATTTTCTATATTGTTACAACATTAGAGAATGAAAGAGCAATGACAAAGCTTTCAAGTAATCCAATGTATCCCAAACTGTTTGATATCATGCATTATGCTTCATTTATAAGCCACATGGAGCACCAATATAATGATTAGTTTAGAATGACCATTTTAAGTGGCCGATCAACTTGGCATTTCCGCACTAAATTTTCCATAACTTTTGATGTAGAGTTCAGAATGACACGAATCCAATGCCCACGTTAAGCTAGCTCAATTTTTTGTATTGTGCAAACAATTGAGACTAAAAGAGCTACAGCAAAGCCTACAAGTAATCAAATGTATCCCAAACTGCGTGATGTCATGCATTATGCTTCATTTATAAGCCTTTACTCAAGGAGCACCAATGATTAGTTTAGAATAATCATTTTAACCGGCCGATCAAATTGATATATCCGCACTAAATCGTCCGTAACTTTTGATGGAGAGTTCAAAATGACAAAAATCCAAAATCCACATTAAGCTAGCTTAATTTTCTATATGTGACAAAATTTAAGACCAAAACAACCTCCAAGTAATCGATTCCATCCCAAACTGTATGATGTCATTCATTATGCATCATTTATAAGCCTTTACTTAAGGAGTACCAATGATCAGTTTCGAATGATCATTTTAAGTAGCTGATCAATTTATCATGTCCACACTAAATCGTCTTTAACTTTCGATTTAGAGCTCAAAACATCATGAGTCCAACACACACGTTAAATTAGCTTAATTTTCCATATTGTGACAAAATTTGACACTGAAGGAGCTACAAAAAAGCCTCTAAGTAATCCAATGTATCCCAAACTGCGTGGTACCATGTTTCATTTATAACCCTACCCAAGCAGCACCAATGATCAGTTTAGAATGATCATTTTAACTGGCCGATCAACTTGACATGCTCACATTAAATTGTCTATAACTTTTGATTTAGAGTTCAGAATAACATGAATCAAATGCCGACGTTAATCTAGTTCAATTTTCTATATTTTGAAAGTATTTGAGATTGAAAGAGCTATGAAAAAACCTTCAAATAATCCAATGTATCTCAAACTGCGTAATGCCATGCATCATGCTTTATTTATAACCATTTACTCAGGGAGCACTAATGATCAGTTTAGAATGATCATTTTAACTCGCTGATCAAATTTACATGTTCGCACTAAATCGTCCGTCACTTTTGATTTAGAGTTCAAAGCACCAATCCAACGCCCACATTAAACTAGCTCAATTTTCAATCGTGTGACAAAATTAAGACCGAAATAGCTACGACAATCCAATCTATCCCAAACTATGTGATGTCATGCATTATTATTCATTTGTAAACCTTTTCTCAATGAGTACCAATGATCAGTTTAAAATGATCATTTTATTTGGCTAATGAACTTGAGATGTCCGCACTAAATCATCTTTAACTTTCTATTTAGAGTTCAAAATTACATGAGTCCAACACCCACGTTAATCTAGTTCAATTTAACATAATTGACAACAATTACGACTGAAAGAGCTACAGAAAATCCTCAAAATAATCCAATGTATCCCAAACGGCGTGATGCCATGTATTATACTTCATTTATAAGTCTTTACTCAAGTAGCAACAATGATCAGTTTAGAATTATTATTTTAACTGGTTGATGAACTTGAAATGTCCACTCTTAATGGTCTTTAACTTTCTATTTAAAGCTACTAATGACATGAGTCCAAAACCCACATTAATCTAGCTCAATTTTCTATATTTGACAACATTTGAGACTGAAATAGGTACGGAAAAGCCTCGAAGTAATCCAATGTATCCCAAATTGCGTGATGCCATGCATTATGCTTCATTTTTATAAGCTTTTACTCAAG
The DNA here is from genome assembly GCA_018901945.1 of Pugionium dolabratum. Lineage (NCBI taxonomy): Eukaryota > Viridiplantae > Streptophyta > Magnoliopsida > Brassicales > Brassicaceae > Pugionium > Pugionium dolabratum. The sequence goes on from JAEVFF010000187.1 coordinate 9,626, forward strand.
AAGCACCAAATGATTGGTTTAAAATGATCATTTTAACTGACCGATCAACTTGACATGTCCGCACTAAATCATCTATAACTTCTGATTTAGAGTTCAAAATGAAAAGAATCCAACGCCCACGTTAAACTAGCTCAATTTTCTATGTTTTGACAAAATTTTAAGACAGAAATAGTTATAAAAAAGCATCCAAGTAATCCAATGTATTCCAAACTACAAGAAAACACGCGTTTCGCAACCACGCATGTGGTGACAAAGTGGTCGCAAATCTCAAATTTGTGACTATTTTGCGACCACTGGTCGTGGTTGCAAATCCTTCGTCGCAAATTTTTGTGGTTGCAAATGGGTCGTAATTTTCCGATGCGACCATGGTTATAGTTGTACATTTTGCGACCAATTAGCGACCAAATTTTGGTCACTGAATTTGCGATTACTTTGTGTCTCCAATGTAGTAACAAAATTTGCGACCACTTTACCACTACATCCGTGGTCACAAAAGATGTGGTCACAAAATGGTCACAAAATTTTGTGAATAATTTGTCACCATGTTTTAAACCGTGGTAGCAAATCGGCCATAAAGTTTTGTGACCAATTTGCAAATACTTGTACGTCGTAGTCGCAAATGAGTCATAAAATTTTGTGACTGATTTCCGACTGCATACCAAGTGTGGCCGAAAATCAATCACAATATTTTGTGACTAATTTGCTACTACACTTAACCGTGGTCGCAAATTGGTCACAAGAATTTGTGACTGATTTACGACCATGGTGTTTTTGATATGAATTGTTGTCGCAAAGTGGTCACAAATATTTATGACCAATTTGCGACCAGAGTTTTATTTTATTAAAAAAATACTTATGGTCGCAAATTGGTCACAAATATTTGCGACCAATTTGTGACCAATGTGCAACCCCAAACGAATATTTTTTAAAAAAGAATAAATATATAATTAAAATATTTTGAAATTAAAATTAAAATTATTATAAAATTACCAAATATTTTAATCGAATTATCATAATATAATAAATATTTCATTAATTATTTGTTATTACTAAAAATTATATTATAATTTAAATAATTATTAATATATGAATTATTTGTAATAACTAAAAAATATTAATGATTAAATTATAGAAATTTTTAATAATTAATTATTATACGTTTAAACTAAATTAGTAATTTAAATTTAAATTAAAATATAAAGAAATACTAAAAGAAAATTAAAATTGTATTAATAAAAAAAATACAAAAAAGAAAAAAAACTAATTTTATGGAAGCGAAAATCAGATGGCGAAAATGTTCGTGCAGCGTTCGACGGTCCGGCTGGCGCCTAAACATGTAAAGAAATTACAATTTAAATTAAAATATAAAGAAATTACTAAAAGTAAAATAAAAAATTGTATTAATAAAAAAATTACAAAAACAGAAAAATAACTAATTTTCTGGAGGCAAAAATTGGAAATCAGATGGCAGAAATATTGTTGCAGCGTTCGACGGTCCGGCTGGTGCATTGTTACCCCGCATAAACAACGCGAAATCGGGTTCTATCTATTGGAAATAACCGAAGAACATCTCCAAGCTATGTATGAGGTTTTGGTTTTCTTTTTCCCGTGCTACCTGCTCTCTACGTTTCTCATCGAACCGTTCCTCCATTCGCCGATTTGCTTCAAGTATCTGTGCATTGTGTTCATCAATTCGTGCATTTCTCGCGACTTGTTTTTCAATCTGTCGCTGCGCGGCGAGTAGTTGATTTTGAAGCGCAACAAAGTCAGAGGTAGTGGATGAAAAGCCAGTATGCCTGCCCGACCTGTGAATCCAGTTTAGACTACTGCGTATTGACATAGGAAAATCAAATAAGACCTATCTTGACCTACAAGGCAAGTGTGAGCACGAAAATTCAGTTTGAATAACAAGGGAAATGAAAAAGGATGGGTTATTATTAACCACATGGTTGAAATGGTTAAATAGCTACCTTGGGAGAAGAATCAAGGTGGAAAAGTCATGCCCATGCTGCACACAGTCTTGGCAACCACACCAAACAGTCATGCCCATGCTGCACACAGTCTTGGCAACCACACCAAACAGTCATGCCCATGCTGTCTCCTCTCTTCTCATTGGTTGTTGACAGGCTCCTCCTCTATTCAAACTCATCCACAAGTTTGAATTCGTTTTCTTTTGTGTTCACATTGTAAATCCTCTATAAAAGGGCTGTAAAGACTCAATGTATAATATACTCTTAGGAGATTCTTCTCCATAAGTCTAAGTCATTTCTCATTTTCTCATACTTCTCTTTGAGTTTTCAGATTCAATTCTTCACATTTCTCCTCTATAATCTCAATATTCTTACATGGTATCAGAGCATAAGATCATTCTCTTATCTTTTCTACTCAAATCTCTCAGTTTCTAATCTAAAATTCTGTCAAAAATCTCTCAGTCTTTAGACTAAAAACTCACGGTTTCATTCAACCATAAAAGCTGCTTCCTTTGAGCTCTTCAAAGCCTAACAATGGAGGATACAGTTCAAATTAGTTCCAGCCTGAAACCTACGGTGATAGCAGTAGTTCTCAAAGGCTTGAACTACACATTATGGTCAAGAACCATCAAGACAGCCATTTGTGGCAAAGGACTTTGGAATCACATCTTGGAGGATAATACTCCATCTATAGATGATCCAAAGGAGAAGAAGGATGAGGCAACAAGAAAAGAAGAAGCTAGGTGGTTCCAAGAAGATCAATCAGTCCTTGGATTCCTCCAAAATTCATTGGACCCATCCATTCTTGAAGCTTATTCACATTGTGAAACTGCCAAGTCTCTTTGGGACACTCTCAAGAGGGTGTATGGGGATGTTTCAAACCTCAGCCGTGTGTATGAGGTTAAGAAGGCTCTCAATGATCTACACCAAGAGGATATGGAGTTCACAAAATTCCTGGGCAAGTTCCAGTCAACATGGTCCGAGCTTGACATGTTGAGACCAAGTTCTATGGATCCAAAGGTGCTTAATGAAAGGAAGGAACAAGACAAGATATTTGGGCTCCTTCTCAACCTAAATCCAGCCTTTAAGGATGTGATTAAGTCCATCCTGAGAGAGCCAAAACTCCCTGATTTCGAAGAGGTGTGCTCACGGATTCAAAGGGAGCAAGGCAACATTGGTTTGTTTGGTGGTAAAGGAGAACTAGTCATGGCCAACAAAAGCGTGTTTAAGCAAGAGGATAGGAAGAGTGTGATGTGTGAGCATTGTAAGAGGAATGGCCACATCAAGGACAAGTGCTGGATACTTCATCCTCATCTCAAGCCAAACCGGTTCAAGGATTCAAAGGCTAACATCTCTCAAATGGTTGCGACTGAACCGGCAAGTTCATCCAACCAAGGAGGGGAGCTAGCTATGAATGTATCCATGGAGTATGTTAAGAAGAGTGACTTGGAGGATCTCATCAAGGCCTATGCCTCAAAACTCTCCGGTATCACACTCTACTCCCATAAATCGCTTGATAAACCAGATCATAAGTTGGTAGTGGATTCAGGTGCTTCTCACCATATGATTAGCAATGCTAGGTTGTTAAAGAACATTGAACCATGTCTAGGACAAGTAACTATAGCTGATGGTAAGGGTATTCCAATTGAAGGAACCGGAAAATTAAGACTATTTGACAAAGAAACTAATGCATTCTTTGTACCTAAATTTAAGTCTAATCTAGTTTCTGTCAAAAAGGCTACTAAAGACCTCAATTGCAATGTTACATTTGGGCCTAACAATGTTTACTTTCAGGATATTAAGAGTGGTAAGATACTTGGAGGTGGTGTAACTCAAGATGAGCTCTATGTTCTTGAAGACCCTCCAAGCAATTTGGATTCCTTAGCTTTCAAATCCTGTGTTTTTGCTAATAAAGATGTCTTATGGCATGCTAGATTAGGACATCCTCATGCTCGTGCTTTAAGCTTAATAATTCCTAATGTCGCTTATGATCACTCAGTTTGTGAGGCTTGTATCCTTGGCAAACATTGTCGTGTTGTTTTCCCTAAATCGTCTACAATTTATGAGCATTGCTTTGATTTAGTACATTCCGATGTTTGGACCTCACCTTACATGTCTAGAGATAGGAATAAATACTTTGTGACCTTTATAGATGAGAAATCGAAATATACATGGGTTACATTACTTCCATCTAAAGATAGGGTTTATGAGGCATTTATAAACTTTCATAATTATGTTACTAATCAATTCAATGCCAAGATCAAAGTGTTAAGATCAGATAATGGAGGGGAATACACAAGTCAAAGATTCAAAGCTCATCTAAACAAACATGGAATACTACATCAAACTAGCTGTCCACACACACCACAACAAAATGGAGTTGCTGAAAGGAAGAACCGACACTTAATGGAAGTAGCAAGATCCATGATGTTTCATACCAATGTTCCTAAAAGTTTTTGGGGAGATGCAGTCTTGGTTGCTTGCTACCTCATCAATCGGATTCCAACCAAAGTCTTGCAAGATATATCCCCATTTGAGGTACTCAATAAAACTAAACCTTCCATTGATCATTTACGTGTATTTGGGTGTGTGTGCTTTGTGTATGTTCCAGGTGATCTAAGAAACAAGTTGGAGGCAAAGAGCATCAAGTGTATGTTCCTTGGATATTCGACAACACAAAAGGGTTATAAGTGCTATGATCCGAGCAACAACAGGACATATGTGTCTAGAGATGTCAAGTTCATAGAAGAACAAAGCTATTATGATCAGAAAGATTGGGAAGGATTGAAGGATCTCTCAAGGTCACCTTCTGATTTGGCTACGAGTTTGAGGTTTCTCTTGAATCATTTGGGAAATGATCTGCCAAAGGATTCAAGACACGAAGAAACAAGAACCTTAAGTAGTTCACAAGATACCCAAGAGAATGAACAAGGGGTGGTAACTCAAGAACCAACTCCAATCCAAGAAGAAGCTATGGCCCAAAATCAAGAACAAGACGACTTGGAAGTGGGTATAGAGGAACCTATTCACCAAATGGAAGAGGAAACGGTTGTAGAGGAGGCTGCACCACCTGTTCAGCATTTAAGGAGGAGTACTAGACTTAGGAACACTAGGGTATTCTACAACAACCAGGCCGTGGCTCATCCCATACAAGCTGTTTGTTCCCTTGACCTCTTGCCATCTAGTCATCAAGCATTCCTTGGAAAGATTGAACAAAGTCAGATTCCAAGGACTTATGAAGAAGCTGAGAGCAAGAAAGAATGGTTAGATGCAGTAAGAGATGAGAAGGGAGCTATGGAAAGGAATCATACATGGGATATACAAGAACTTCCCAAAGGCAAGAAGGCTGTGAGTTCCAAGTGGGTGTTCACCATCAAGTATAAGAGCAATGGGGACATAGAAAGGTACAAGGCACGTCTAGTTGCAAGAGGTTTCACTCAGACATATGGAGAGGACTATACTGATACATTTGCACCGGTGGCTAAGCTACACACTGTAAGGGTTGTTCTTTCACTAGCTACGAATCTGACTTGGGACTTATGGCAAATGGATGTCAAGAACGCATTCCTACAAGGAGAACTTGAAGAGGAAGTGTATATGACTCCACCACCAGGCCTTGAAGATTTTTTGCAAAGAGGGACAGGTTCTAAGACTTAGGAAGGCAATATATGGGTTGAAGCAGTCACCAAGGGCCTGGTATCACAAATTAAGCTCCACACTTACTGATAATGGGTTTAGGAAATCCCATTCAGATCATACTTTGTTCACTCGTCAAAACTCCAAAGGAATCGTGGCGGTCTTGGTTTATGTGGATGACCTTATCATCACAGGAGATGATAAGGAAGGAATTCAGTCCACAAAGGCCTTCTTAAACAGATCATTTGACATCAAGGATCTTGGAGAGTTGAAGTACTTCTTGGGTATTGAAGTGTGTCGGTCTCAAGAAGGGCTCTTTCTATCCCAAAGAAAGTATGCTCTTGATCTGTTGACAGACACGGGAAAGCTTGGGGCTAAACCGGCCAAAACTCCTCTTGAAGATGGCTACAAGGTCAACGGAAAGGGGGAGAAAGCTGATGAGTTATTTAAGGATGTTTCTCAGTATAGGAGACTAGTTGGGAAGCTGATCTACCTCACCCTCACACGACCAGACTTGTGTTTTGCTGTGAATCAAGTAAGTCAACATATGCAAAAGCCTACTGTATATCATTGGAGCATGGTAGAAAGGATCCTTAGATACATCAAAGGATCTCCTGGTCAAGGTATATGGATGGGCAAGAATGGGAACACTGAGATTGTCGGGTATTGTGATGCGGATTGGGCTGGTGATAGGGTGGATAGGAAATCAACCACTGGGTATTGCACCTTCGTTGGTGGGAACTTAGTCACTTGGAAGACTAAGAAGCAGAAGGTGGTATCATGTTCTAGTGCTGAAGCAGAATATAGGGCTATGAGGAAGCTGACAAATGAAGTAACTTGGCTCAAAGCACTCTTGAAAGATTTCGGTATTGCACAACCAGGGCCAATTACCTTCCATTGTGATAATCAGGCAGCCATTCACATAGCTTCAAACTCAGTGTTTCACGAGAGGACCAAGCACATAGAGATCGACTGCCATAAGGTTAGGGAGAAAGTTCAAGATGGAACCATTCTGCCATGTTATACAAGGAGTGAAGACCAACTAGCTGACATCTTCACAAAGGCAGCAAGTCTCAAAGTTTGCAAGAACATCTTTAGCAAACTTGGGCTTGTTGATTTATCACACCCATGATCAAAGGTCTCCTAATCCAAGAGCAGCACACTCTTTTTCCCTTATTAAGGTTTTGTCCCAAGTGGTTTTCCTTAATAAGGTTTTTAATGAGGTGTTGCCTTGGGTTCCCAAGCTTAAGACTTTAGGGTGATTCCAAAGTCTTTAGCTTGAGGGGGAGTATTGACATAGGAAAATCAAATAAGACCTATCTTGACCTACAAGGCAAGTGTGAGCACGAAAATTCAGTTTGAATAACAAGGGAAATGAAAAAGGATGGGTTATTATTAACCACATGGTTGAAATGGTTAAATAGCTACCTTGGGAGAAGAATCAAGGTGAAAAAGTCATGCCCATGCTGCACACAAGTCTTGGCAACCACACCAAACAGTCATGCCCATGCTGCACACAAGTCTTGGCAACCACACCAAACAGTCATGCCCATGCTGTCTCCTCTCTTCTCATTGGTTGTTGACAGGCTCCTCCTCTATTCAAACTCATCCACAAGTTTGAATTCGTTTTCTTTTGTGTTCACATTGTAAATCCTCTATAAAAGGGCTGTAAAGACTCAATGTATAATATACTCTTAGGAGATTCTTCTCCATAAGTCTAAGTCATTTCTCATTTTCTCATACTTCTCTTTGAGTTTTCAGATTCAATTCTTCACATTTCTCCTCTATAATCTCAATATTCGTACACAATTTGGGATAGATTTGATTACATACATGGAGGCTTTGTCGTTTCTATTAGAGTATGAAAATTTGTCATTGTATAGAGAATTTAGCTAGCATTACGTGGGCATTGGATTCATATCATTCCGAGCTCGAAATCAAAAGCTACGGATGATTTAGTGCGGACATGTCAAGTTGAATGGCCAGTTCAACTGATTATTCTAAGTTGATCATTGGTTCTCATTGAGTAAAGGCTTATAAGTGAAGCATAATGCATGACATCACTCAGTTTGGGATAGATTGGATTACTTGGAGGCTTTGTCGTATCTATTTAAGTCTGAAATTTTGTAATAGTATAGAAAACTTAGCTAGCATAACGTGGGCGTTGGATTAATGTCATTATGAGCTCTAAATGAAAAGTTACGGATGATTTAGTGCGGACATCTCAGGTTGATTGGCCAGTTCAACTGATCATTATAAGCTGATCATTAGTGCTCATTGAGTAAAGTATTATAAGTGAAGCTTAATGCATGACATCACGCAGTTTGGGATAAATTGGATTACTTGGAAGCTTTGTTGGATCTATTTGAGTTTGAAAATTTGTCATTATAAAGAAAATTGAGCTAGCATAACGTGGGCATTGGATTCATGTCATTCTGAGCTCTAAATCAAAAGTTACAGACGATTTATGGCGGACATGTCTTGTTGATTGGTTAGTTCAAACGATCATTTTAAGCTGATCATTGGTGCTCATTGAGTAAAGGCTTATAAGTGAAGCATAATACATGGCATTACTCAGTTTGGGATAGATTGGACTACTTGGAGGCTTTATCGTATCTATTTGAGTCTTATAGGTGAAGCTTAATGCATGACATCACGCAGTTTGTGATTAATTGGATTACTTGGAGGCTTTGTCGAATCTATTTAAGTCTCAAAATTTGTCATTGTATAGAAAATTGACCCAGCATTACGTGGGCATTGGATTCATGTCATTATGAGCTCTAAATGAAAAAAAACAAATGATTTAGTGCGGACATGTCAAGATTATTGGTCTGTTCAAATGATCATTCTAAGCTGATCATCGGTGCTCGTTGAGTAAAGGCTTATAAGTGAAGCATAATGCATGGCATTACTCAGTTTGGGATATATTGGAATATTTGGAGACTTTGTCGTATCTATTTGAGTTTAACAATTTGTCTCTGTATAGAAAAATGAGCTAGCATAACGTGGGTGTTGGATTTATGTCATTCTGAGCCCTAAATCAAAAGTTACGGACGATTCATTGCAGACATGTCACGTTTATTGGTCAGTTTAAATGATCATTCTAAGCATATCATTGGTGCTCGTGAGTAAAAGCTTATAAGTGAAACATAACGCATGCCATAACTCAGTTTGTGATAGATTGGATTACTTCGAGGCTTTGTCATATCTATTTGAGTCACTAATTTTGTAATAGTATAGAAAATTGAGCTAGCATACCGTGGCGTTGGATTAAAGTCATTATGAGCTCTAAATCAAAAGTTACAGACGGTTTAGTGTGGACACATCAAGTTGGTTGGTTAGTTCAGATGATGATTCTAAGCTGATCATTCTAAGCTGATCATTCTAAGCTGATCATTCTAAGCTGATCATTCTAAGCTGATCATTGGTGCTCATTGAGTAAAGGCCAATAAGTGAAGCATAATGCATGGCATGACGCAGTTTGGGATAGATTGGATTACTTGGAGGCATTGTCGTATCCATTTTTGTGTGAAAATTTGTCATTGTTTAGAAAATTGAGCTAGCATTACGTGGGCATTGCATTCATGTTATTCTGCGTTCTAAATCAAAAGTGACGGACGATTTAGTTGGTACATGTCATGTTGATTGGCCAGTTCTACTGATCATTATAAGCTGATCATTGGTGTTTATTGAGGCTTTGTCGTATCTATTTGAGTCTGAAAGTTTGTCATTGTACAGAAAATTAAGCTACCATAACGTGGGCATTGGATTCATGTCATTTTGAGCTCTAAATCAAAAGTTACAGACGATTTTGTGCGGACATGTTAAGTTGATTGGCTAGTTCAACTGATCATTATAATCTTGTAATTGGTGCTCATTGAGTAAAGGCTTATAAGTGATGCATAATGCATGAAATCGTTCAGTTGTGGATAGATTGGATTACTTCGAGGCTTTGTCGTATCTATTTGAGTCAGAAATTTTGTAATAGTATTGAAAACTTAGCTAGCATAACGTAGGCGCTAGATTAATGTCATTCTGAGCACTAAATCAAAAGTTACAAATGATTTAGTGCGGACATGTCAAGTTTATTGGCCAGTTCAACTGATCATCCTAAGCTGATCTTTGCTGCTCATAGAGTAAAGCCTTAAAGTGAAACACAATGCATGACATCACGCAGTTTGTGATATATTGGATTACTTGGAGGCTATGTCGAATCTATTTCAGTGTGAAAATTTGTCATTATATAGAAAATTGAGCTAGCATTACGTGGGCATTGGATTCATGTCATTCTGAGCTCTAAATCAAAAGTTACAGATGATTTAGTGCGGACATGTCAAGTTGATTGGTCAGTTCAAATGATCATTCTAAGCTGATCATCGGTGCTCATTGTGTAAAGGCTTATAAGTGAAGCATAATGCATGGCATAACTCAGTTTGGGATATATTGGATTACTTGCAGGCCAGTTTGGGATTAGTTTGGAGTCTGAAAACTTGTCATTGTATAGAAGAATGAGGTACCATAACGTGGGCATTGGATTCATGTCATTCTGATCCCTAAATCAAATGTTACGGACGATTTAAGGCAGACATGTCAAGTTGATGGGTCAGTTCAAATGATCATTCTAAGCTTATCATTGGTGCTCATTAAGTAAAGGCTTATAAGTGAAGCATAATGCATGACATCACTCAGTTTGGGATAGATTGGAATACTTGGAGGCTTTGTCGTATCCATTTAAGTCTAAAAAATTGTCATTGTATAGTAAATTGAGCTAGCATTACGTGGGCATTGGATTCATGTCATTCTGAGTTCTAAATCAAAAGTTACGGACGATATAGTGGGCACATGTCAAGTTGATAGGCCAGTTCTACTGATCATTCTACGCTGATCATTGGTGCTCATTGAGTGAAGGCATATAAGTGAAGCATAATGCGTGGCATCACACAATTTGGGATATATCGGATTACTTGAAGGCTCTGTCGTATCTATTTGAGGTTGAAATTTTGTCGTTGTATAGAAAATTGAGCTAGCATAATGTGGGCATTGGATTCATGTCATTCTGAGCTCTAAATGAAAAGTTACAGATGACTTAGTGCGGACATATCAAGTTTATTGGGCAGTTCACCATATAATTCTAAGCTGATCATTGCTGCTCATTGAATAAAGGCTTATAAGTGAAACAAAATGCATGACATCACACAGTTTGGGATAGATTGGATTACTTGGGGGCTATGTGGTATCAATTTGAGTCTGAAATTTTGTCATAGTATAGAAAATTGAGTTAGCATAGCGTGGCCGTTGGATTCATGTGATTCTGAGCTTTCAATCAAAAGTTATGGACGATTTATTGCGGACATGTCAAGTTGATTGGTCAGTTCAAATGATCATTCCAATCTGACCATTGGTGCTCATTGAGTAAAGGCTTATAAGTGAAGCATAATGCATGGCATTACACAGTTTGGGATTGATTGGATTACTCGGAGGCTTTGTCGAATCTATTTAAATCTGAAAATTTGTCATTGTATAGAAAATTGAGCTAGCACTACGTGGGCATTGGATTCATGTCATTCTGAACTCTAAATCAAAAGTTACAGATGATTAAACCGGACATGTCAAGTTGATTGGTGAGTTCAAATGATTATTCTAAGCTGATCATTAGTGCTCATTGAGTAAAGGCTTATAAGTGAAGCATAATGCATTGCATCACACAATTTGGGATAAATTTGATTACTCGGAGGCTTTCTCGTATCTATTGAGGTATGAAAATTTGTCATCGTATAAAAAATTGAGCTAGCATTACGTGGGCATTGGATTCATGTCATTCTGAGCTCTAAATCAAAAGTTACGGATGACTTAGTGCATTACGTGGGCATTGGATTCATGTCATTCTGAGCTCTAAATCAAAAGTTACGGATGACTTAGTGCGGAGATGTCAAGTTTATTGGTCAGTTCAAATGATCATTTTAAGCTGATCATTGGTGCTCATTTAGTAAAGGCTTATAAGTGAAGCATAATGCATGGCATAAGACAGTTTGGGATACATTGGATTATTTGGAGGCTTTGTCATATCTATTTGAGTCTGAAATTTTGTCATAGTATAGAAAATTAAGCTAGGATAACGTGGGCGTTGGATTCATGTCATTATTAGCTCTAAATCAAAAGTTACGGACGATTTAGTGCGGACATGTCAAGTTGGTTGGTCAGTTCAAATGATCATTCTAAGCTGATCCTTGGTGCTCATTGAGTAAAGGCTTATAAGTGAAGCATAATGCATGACATTTTGCAGTTTGGGATAAGTTGGATTATTTGGAGGCTTTTTCGTATCTATTTGAGTCTGAAAATTTGTCATCGTATAGAAACCTGAGCTAGCATTACGTGGGTGTTGAATTCATGTCATTCTGAGCTCTAAACCAAAACTTACGTACGATTTAGTGCGGAAATGTCAAGTTCACTGGTCAGTTCAAATGATCATTCTAAGCTGATCATTGGTGCCCATTGAGTAAAGGCTTACAAGTGAAGCACAATGCATGGCATCACTCAGTTTTGGGCATATTGGATTACTTGGAGTATGAACTTTTGTGATAGTGTTGAAAATTGAGCTAGCATAAAGTGGGCGTTGGATTAATGTCATTCTGAGCTTTAAATCAAAAGTTACAGAAGATTTAATGCACACATGCCAAATTGATTGGGTAGTTCAACCGATCATTCTAAGCTGATCATTGGTGCTCATTGAATAAAGGCTTATAAGTGAAGCATAATGCATGATATCACACAGTTTGGGATAGATTGGATTACTTGGAGGCTTTTTCGTATATATTTGAGTCTGAAAATTTGTAATAGTATAGAAAATTGAGCTAGCAGAACGTTGGCGTTGGATTCATGTCATTCTGAGCTCTAAATCAAAAGTTACGGACAATTTAGTTCATACATGTCAAGTTGATTGGTCAGTTCAAATGATCATTCTAACCTAATCAATGGTGCTCATTGAGTAAAGGCTTATAAGTGAAGCATAATGCATGGCATCATGCTATCTGGGATAGATTGGATTACTGGGAGGCTTTGTTGTATCTATTTGAGACAGAAAATTTGTCATTGCATAGTAAATTGAGCTACCATTACGTGGGCATCCGATTCATGTCATTCTGAGCTCTAAATCAAAAGTTACAGATGATTTAGTGCAAACATGTCAAGTTGATTGGTCAGATCAAATGATCATTTTAAGCTGATCACTGGTGCTCATTGAGTAAAGGCTATAAGTGAAGCATAATGCATGGCCTCACGCAGTTTAGGATAGATTATATTACTTGGAAGCTTTGTCGTATCTATTTGAGTTTAAAAATTTGTCATTGTATAAAAAATTGCGCTAGCATTACGTGGGCATTAGATTCATGTCATTCTGAGCTCTAAATCAAAAGTTACGGATGATTTAGTGCGGACATGTCATGTTGATTGGTCAGTTCAAATTATCATTCTAAGCTGATTATTGGTGCTCATTCAGTAAACGCTTATAAGTGAAGCGTAATGCATGACATCATGCAGTTTCGGATAGATTGGATTACTTCGAGGCTTTGTCGTATCTATTGGAGTCTGTAATTTTGTAATAGTATAGAAAATTGAGCTACATAACGTGGGTGTTGGATTAAAGTCATTCTGAGCTATAAATCAAAAGTTACGGACGATTTAGTGAGGACACGTCAAGTTGATTGGTTAGTTCAGATGATCATTCTAAGCTGATCATTGGTGCTCATTGAGTAAAGGCTTATAAGTGAAGCATAATGCATGGCATGATGCGGTTTCGGATACATTGGATTACTTGGAGGCTTTGTCATATCCATTTGTGTGTGAAAATTTGTCATTGTACAGAAAATTGCGCTAGCATTACGTGGGCATTGCATTCATGTTATTCTGAATTCTAAATCAAAAGTTACATACGAGTTAATGTGTACATTCCAAGTTGATTGGCCAGTTCTTCTGATCTTTATAAGCTGATCATTGGTGCTTATTGAGTAAAGGCTTGTAAGTCAAGCATAATGTGGGGCATCACACTATTTGGGATAGAGTGGATTACTTGGAGGCTTTGTCGTATCTAATTGAGTCTAAAAAATTGTCATTGTACAGAAAATTAAGCTACAATAACGTGGGCATTGGATTCATGCCATTATGAGCTCTAAATCAAAAGTTACAAACGATTTAGTGCGGACATGTCAAGTTGATTGGTGAGTTCAACTGATCATTATAATCTGATAATTGGTGCTCATTGAGTAAAGGCTTATAAGTGAATCATAATGAATGAAATCACTCAGTTTGGATAGATTGGACTACTTTGAGGCTTTGTCGTATGTATTTGAGTCAGAAATTTTGTAATAGTATTGAAAACTTGGCTAGCATCACGTAGGCGTTAGATTAATGTCATTCTGAGCTCTAAATCAAAAGTTGTGGATGATTTAGTGCGGACATGTCAAGTTGATTGGCCAGTTCAACTCATCATTCTAAGCTGATCATTGGTGCTCATAGAGTAAAGCCTTAAAGTGAAACATAATGCATGCATCACGCAGTTTTGGATAGATTGGATTACTTGGAGGCTTTGTCGAATCAATTTAAGTCTGAAAATTTGTCATTGTATAGAAAATTGAGCTAGCATTAAGTGGGCATTGGATTTATGTCATTCTGAGCTCTAAATCCAATGTTACGGATGATTTAGTTCGGACATGTCAAATTGATTGGTCAGTTCAAATGATCATTCTAAGCTAATCATTGGTGCTCGTTGAATAAAGGCTTATAAGTTAAGCATATTGCATGGCATCACACAGTTTGGGATAGATTGGATGACTTGGAGGCTTTGTTGTATCTATTTGAATCTAAAATTTTGTTATTGTATAGAAAATTGAGCTAGCATAACGTGGGCATTGGATTCATGTCATTTTGAGCTAGAAATCAAAAGTTACGGATGATTTAGTGCGGAAATGTCAAGTTGATTGGTCAGTTTAAACGATCATTCTAAACTGATCATTGGTGCTCATTGAGTAAAGGATTATAAGTGAAGCATAATGCATGTCATCATGCAGTTTGGGATAGATATGATTACTTGGAGGCCTTGTCGTATATATTTGAGTCTGAAATTTTGTCATACTATAAAAAATTGAGCTAGCATAGCGTGGGCATTGGATTCATGTCATTCTGAGCTTTAAAGCATAAGTTACGGACGATTTATTGTGGACATGTCAAGTTAATTAGTCAGTTCAAATGATAATTCTAAACTGATCATTGGTGCTACTTGAGTAAAGGCATATAAGTGAAGCATAATGCATGACATCACGAACGATTCAAAAGTGAAACATAATGCGTTGGATTCATGTCATTCTGAGATCTAAATCAAAAGTTACGACGATTTAGCTCAGACATGTCAAGTTGATTGGTCAGTTCAAATGATCATTCTAACCTGATCAATGGTGCTCAATGAGTAAAGGCTTATAAGTGAAGCATAATGCATGGCATCATGCTGTCTAAGACAGATTGGATTACTGGGAGGCTTTGTCGTATATATTTGAGTCTAAAATTTTTCATTGTATAGAAAATTGAGCTAGCATTACCTAGGCATCGGATTCATGTCATTCTGAGCTCTAAATCAAAAGTTACGGATGATTTAGTGCGGACATGTGAAGTTGACTGGTCAGTTCAAAAGTTGATTTTAAGCTTATCATTGGTGCTCATTGAGTAAAGGCTTATAAGTGAAGCATAATGCATGGCATCACGTAGTTTGGGATAGATTGTATTACTTGGAGGCTTTGACATATCTATTTGAGTGTGAAAATTTTTCTTTGTATAAAACATTGAGCTAGCATTACGTGGGCATTGGATTCATGTCATTCTGAGCTCTAAATCAAAAGTTACGGATGATTTAGTGCGGACATGTTATGTTGATTGGTCAGTTCAAGTGATCATTCTAAGCTGATTATTGGTGCTCATTCAGTAAACGCTTATAAGTGAAGCGTAATGCATGGCATCACGCAGTTTAAGATAGATTGTATTACTTGGAGGCTTTGTCGTATCTATTTGAGTCCGAAAATTTGTCAATGTATAGAAAATTGAGCTAGCATTACGTGGGCATTGGATTCATGTCATTCTGAGCTCAAAATAAAAAGTTACATATGATTTGGTGCAGACATGTCATGTTTATTGGTTCAAATGATCATTCTAAGCTGATCATTGGTGCTCATTGAGTAAAGGCTTATAAGTGAAGCATAATGCGTGGCATCACGCAGGTTGAGATAGATTGGATTATTTGGTGGCTTTGTCGTATCTATTTGAGTCTGAAAATTTGTCATTGTATAGAAATTTGAGCTAGCATAACGTGGGCATTGGATTCATGTCATTTTGAGCTCTAAATCAAAAGTTACAGACGATTTAGTGCGGACATGTCAAGTTGAATGGGCAGTTCAACTGATCAATCTAAGCTGATCATTGGTTCACGTTTAATAAAGGCTTATAAGGGAAGCATAATGCATGCCATCACGCAGTTTGGGATAGATTGTATTACATGGAGACTTTGTCGTATCCATTTGAGTTTGAAAATTTTCATTGTATAGAAAATTGAGCTAGAATTACGTGGGCATTGGATTCATGTCATTCTGAGTTCTAAATCAAAAATTACGGAAGATTTAGTGGGGACAAGTCAAGATGATTGGCCAGTTCAACTGATCAATCTAAGCTTATCATTACTGCTCATTTAGTAAAGGCTTATAAGTGAAGCGTAATTCGTGGCATCACACAGTTTGGGATAGATTGGGTTACTTGGAGGCTTTGTCGTATCTATTTGAGTATAAAAATTTGTCTTTGTATAAAACATTGAGCTAGCATTACGTGGGCATTGGATTCATGTCATTCTGAGCTCAAAATAAAAAGTTACATATGATTTGGTGCAGACATGTCATGTTTATTGGTTCAAATGATCATTCTAAGCTGATCATTGGTGCTCATTGAGTAAAGGCTTATAAGTGAAGCATAATGCGTGGCATCACGCAGGTTGGGATAGATTGGATTATTTGGTGGCTTTGTCGTATCTATTTGAGTCTGAAAATTTGTCATTGTATAGAAATTTGAGCTAGCATAACGTGGGCATTGGATTCATGTCATTTTGAGCTCTAAATCAAAAAGTTACAGACGATTTAGTGCGGACATGTCAAGTTGAATGGGCAGTTCAACTGATCAATCTAAGCTGATCATTGGTTCACGTTTAATAAAGGCTTATAAGGGAAGCATAATGCATGCCATCACGCAGTTTGGGATAGATTGTATTACATGGAGACTTTGTCGTATCCATTTGAGTTTGAAAATTTGTCATTGTATAGAAAATTGAGCTAGAATTACGTGGGCATTGGATTCATGTCATTCCGAGTTCTAAATCAAAAATTACGGAATATTTAGTGGGGACAAGTCAAGATGATTGGCCAGTTCAACTGATCAATCTAAGCTTATCATTACTGCTCATTTAGTAAAGGCTTATAAGTGAAGCGTAATTCGTGGCATCACACAGTTTGGGATAGATTGGGTTACTTGGAGGCTTTGTCGTATCTATTTGAGTATAAAAATTTGTCTTTGTATAAAACATTGAGCTAGCATTACGTGGGCATTGGATTCATGTCATTCTGAGCTCTAAATCAAAAGTTACGGATGATTGAGTGCGGACATGTTATGTTGATTGGTCAGTTCAAATGATCATTCTAAGCTGATCATTGGTGCTCATTCAGTAAACGCTTATAAGTGAAGCGTAATGCATGGCATCACGCAGTTTGAGATAGATTGTATTACTTGGAGGCTTTGTCGTATCTATTTGAGTCTGAAAATTTGTCAATGTATAGAAATTTGAGCTAGCATTAAGTGGGCATTGGATTCATGCCATTCTGAGCTCAAAATAAAAAGTTACGTATGATTTGGTGCGGAAATGTCAAGTTGATTGGTCAGTTCAAATGATCATTCTAAGCTGATAATTGGTGCTCATTGAGTAACGGCTTATAAGTGAAGCATAATGCGTGACATTACGCAGGTTGGGATAGATTGGATTATTTGGAGGCTTTGGCGTATCTATTTGAGTCTGAAAATTTGTCATTGTAGAGAAATTTGAGCTAGCATAACGTGGGCATTGGATTCATGTCATTCTGAGCTCTAAATCAAAAGTTACAGACGATTTAGTGTGGACATGTCAAGTTGAATGGGCAGTTCAACTGATCAATCTAAGCTGATCATTGGTTCTCATTGAATAAAGGCTTATAAGGGATGCATAATGCATGCCATCACGCAGTTTGGGACAGATTGTATTACTTGGAGGCTTTTTCGTATCCATTTGAGTCTGAAATTTTTTCATTGTATAGAAAATTGAGCTAGAATTATGTGGGCATTGCATTCATGTCATTCTGAGTTCCAAATCAAAAATTACGGATGATTTAGTGGGGACATGTCAAGATGATTGGCCAGTTCAACTGATTATTTTATGCTTATCATTGCTGCTCATTGAATAAAGGCTTATAAGTGAAGCATAATTCGTGGCATCACACAGTTTGGGATAGATTAGATTACTTGGAGGCTTTGTCGTATCTATTAGTGTCTGTAAATTTGTCATCGTATAGAAAATTGAGCTAGCAAAACGTGGGCATTCGATTCATGTCATTCGGACCTATAAATGAAAAGATACGGACGATTTAGTGCGGACATGACAAGTTGATTGGGTAGTTCAACTGATCATTCTAAGCTGATCATTGGTGCTCATTGAGTAAAGGCTTCTAAGTGAAGCATAATCCATGGCATCACACAGTTTGGGATAGATTGGATTACTTGAAGGCTTTGTCGTATCCATTTGAGTCTGAACTTTTGTCATTGTATAGAAAATTGAGCTAGCATAACGTGGGCATTGGATTCATGTCAACTCTAAATCAAAAGTTACTGTTGATTTAGTGCGGAAATGTCAAGTTGATTGGTCAGTTCAAACGATCATTCTAAGCTGATCATTGGTGCTCATTGAGTAAAGGCTTATAAGTGAAGCATAATGCATGTCATCACACAGTTTGGGATAGATCGGATTACTTGGAATATTTGTCGTATTTATTTGAGTAAGAAAATTTGTCATTGTATAAAAAATTGAGCTCGCATTACATTGGCATTGTATTCACGTCATTTTGAGCTCTAAATCAAAAGGTACGGATGATTTGGTGCGAACATGTCAGGTTAATTGGTCAGTTCAAATGATCATTCTAAAATGATCATTGGTGATCATTGAGTAAAGGCTTATATGTGATGCATAATGCATGGCATCACGCATTTCAGGATAGATTAGATTACTTGGAGGCTTTGTCGTATCTATTTGATTTTGAAAATTTGTCATTATATAGAAAATTGAGCTAGCTTTATGTGGGCATTGGATTCATGTCATTTAGTGCGGACATGTCAAGTTGATTGGGTAGTTCAACTGATCATTCTAAAGTAATCATTGGTGCTCCTTGAGTAAAGGCATATAAGTGAAGCATAATGCATGACATCACGCAGTTTTGGATAGATTGGATTACTTGAGGATTTTTCGTATGGATTTGAGTTTGAAATTTTTTCATAGTATAGAAAATTTAGCTAGCATAACGTGGGCGTTGGATTCATGTCTTTCTGAGCTCTAAATCAAAAGTTACGGGCAATTTAGTGCGGACATATCAAGTTGATTGGTCAGTTCAAATGATCATTCTAAGTCAATCATTGGTGCTCATTGAGTAAAGGCTTATAGGTGATGCAAAATGTGTGGCATCACACAGTTCGGGATACATTGGATTATTTGGAGGCTTTGTTGTATCTATTTGAGTCTGAAAATTTGTCATTGCATAAAAAATTGAGCTAGCATAACGTGGGCATTGGATTCATGTAAATCTGAGCTGTAAATCAAAAGTTACGGATGATTTAGTACGGACATGTCAAGTTGATTGGTAAGTTCAAATGATCATTCTAATCTAATCATTGGTGCTCATTGAGTAAAGGCTTACAGGTGAAGCATAATGCATGACGTCATGCAGTTTGGGATAAATTGAATTATCTAGAGGCTTTTTCGTATCCATTTGAGTCTCAAAATTTGTCATTGTATAGAAAATTTAGCTAGCATTACGTTGGCGTTGGATTCATGTCATAATGAGTTCTAAATCACAAGTCACGGACGATTTAGC
The DNA here is from genome assembly GCA_018901945.1 of Pugionium dolabratum. Lineage (NCBI taxonomy): Eukaryota > Viridiplantae > Streptophyta > Magnoliopsida > Brassicales > Brassicaceae > Pugionium > Pugionium dolabratum. The sequence continues at coordinate 29,421 of JAEVFF010000187.1, forward strand.
TGGGACATGTCAAGTTGATGAGCCAGTTACACTGATCATTCTAAGCTAATCATTGGTGCTCACTGAGTAAAGGCTTATAAGTGAAACATAATGCGTGGCATCACACAGTTTGGGATAGATTGGCTTAATTGGAGGCTTTATCGTATCTGTTTGAGTTAGAAAATTTATCATTGTTTAGAAAATTGAGCTGGCATAACGTGTGCATTGGATTCATGTCATTCCGAGCTCTAAATCAAAAGTTACAGACGATTTAGTGCGGACATGTCAAGTTGATTGGGCAGTTCAACTGATCATTCTAAGCTGATCATTGGTGCTCATTGAATAACGGCTTATAAGTGAAGCATAATGCATGACATCACGCAGTTTGGATATATTGGATTACTTGGAGGCTTTTTCGTATCTATTTGAGTCTGAAATTTTGTAATAATATAGAAAATTGAGCTAACATAACGTGGGCGTTGGATTCATGTCATTCTGAGCTCTAAATTAAAAGCTACGAACGGTTTAGTGCAGACATGTCAAGTTGATTGGTCAGTTCAAATGATCATTCTAAACTGATCATTGGTGATCATTGATTAAAGGCTTATAGGTGAAGCATAATGCATGGCATCACGCTGTCTGTGGATAGATTGGACTACTTGGGGGCTTTGTCATATCTATTTGAGTCTGAAAATTTGTCATCATATAGAAAATTGAGTTAGCATTACGTGGGCATTGGATCAATATTCATTATGAGTTCTAAATCAATAGTTAAGGATGATTTAGTGCGGACATGTCTTGTTGATTGGTCAGTTCAAATGATCATTCTAAGCTGATCAATTGTGCTCATTAAGTAAACGCTTATAAGTGAAGCGTAATGCATGGCATCACACAGTTTGGGATAGATTGGATTTCTTGGAGGCTTTGTCATATCTATTTGAGCATGAAAATTTATCATTGTATAAAAAAATTGAGCTAGCATAACGTGGGCATTGGATTCAAATCATTCTGAGCTTCAAATCGAAAGGTACGGCTGATTTGGTGCGGTCATGTCAAACTGATTGGTCTGTTCAAATGATCATTCTTAACTGCTCACTGGTGATCATTGAGTAAATGCTTATATGTGATGCATAATGCACGGCATCACGCAGTTCGGGATAGATTGGATTACTTGGAGGCTTTGTCGTATCTATTTGAGTCTGAAAATTTCTCATTGTATAGAAAATTGAGCTAGCATTACATGGGCATAGGATTCATGTCATTCTGAGTTCTAAATCATAAGTTACGGACGATTTAGTGGGACATGTCAAGATGATTGGCCAGTTCAACAGATCATTCTAAGCTGATCATTGGTGCTCATTAAGTAAAGGTTTATAAGTGAAGCGTAATTCGTGGCATCACACAGTTTGTGATAGATTGGATTACTTGGAGCTTTTGTCGTATCTATTTAAGTCTGAAATTTTGTTATTGTATAAAACTTTGAGCTAGCATAACGTGGCCATTGGATTCATGTCATTTTGAACTCTAAATCAAAAGTTACGGATGGTTTAGTGCGGACATGTCATGTTGATTGGTCAGTTCAAATGATCATTCTAAGCTGATCATTGGTGCTCATTAAGTAAAAGCTCATAAGTGATGCGTAATGCATGGCATCACGCAGTTCGGGATAGATTGGATTACTTGGAGGCTTTGATGTCTCTATTTGAGTCTGAAAATTTGTCATCATATAGAAAATTGAGCTAGCATTACGTGGGCATTGGATTCATGTCATTCTGAGTTCTAAATCATAAGTTACGGACGATTTAGTGGGGACATGTCAAGATGATTGGCCAGTTCAACTGATCATTCTAAGTGATCATTGGTGCTCATTAAGTAAAGGTTTATAAGTGAAGCGTAATTCGTGGCATCACACAGTTTGGGATAGATCGGATTACCTGAAGGTTTTGTCGTATCTATTTGAGTATGAAAATTTGTCATTGTATAAAAAATTGAGCTAGCATTACATTGGCATTGTATTCATGTCATTCTAAGCTCTAAATCGAAAGGTACGGATGATTTGGTGCGGTCATGTCAAACTGATTTTTCTGTTCAAATGATCAATCTTAACTGATCATTGGTGATCATTGAGTAAATGCTTATATGTGATGCATAATGCATGGCATCACACAGTTCGGGATAGATTATATTACTTGGAGGCTTTGTCATATCTATTTGAGTCTGAAAATTTCTCATTGTATAGAAAATTGAGCTAGCATTACGTGGGCATTGGATTCATGTCATTTTGCGATATAAATCAAAAGTTACGGACGATTTACTGCAGACATGTCAAGTTGATTAGGCAGTTCAACTGATCATTCTGAGCTGATCATTGGTTCTCCTTGAGTAAAGGCATAGAAGTGAAGCATAATGCATGACATCACACAGTTTTGGATAGATTGGATTACTTGGACGATTTTTCGTATGTATTATAGTTTGAAATTTTGTCATAGTATAGAAAACTGTGCTAGCATAACGTGGGCATTGGATTCATGTCATTCTGAGCTATAAATCAATAGTTACAGATGATTTAGTGCGGACATGTCAAGTTGATTGGTCAGTTCAAATGATCATTCTAATCTAATCATTGGTGCTAATTGAGTAAAGACTTATAAGTGAAGCATAATGCATGACATCACGCAGTTTGGGATAAATTGGATTACTCGGAGGCTTTGTCGTATCTATCTGAGTCTGAAAATTTGTCATTGTATAGAAAATTAAGGTAGCATTACGCGGGCATTGGATTCATGTAATTTTGAGTTCTAAATCAAATGTTACGGATTATTTAGTTGGGACATATCAAGTTGATGAGCCAGTTCAAGTGATCATTCTAAGCTGATCAATGGTGCTCATTGAGTAAAGGCTTATAAGTGAAACATAATGCGTGGCATCACACAGTTTGGGATAGACATGCTTACTTGGAGGCTTTTTCTTATCTATTTGAGTTTGAAATTTTGTCATTGTATAGAAAATTGAGTGGGCATAACGTGGGCATTGGATTCATGTCATTTTGAGCTCTAAATAAAAAGTTACTGGCGATTTAGTAGTGGCTCCGTTCCATTCCTCATTTAGATTGGATTACTTGGAGGCTTTGTTGTATCTATTTGAGTCTGAAAATTTGTCACAATATAGAAAACCGAGGTAGCATAACGTGGGCGTTGGATTCATGTTATTCTGAGATTTAAATCAAAAGTTGCGTACGATTTAGTGCATTCATGTCAAGTTGATTAGGCAGTTCAACTGATCATTACAAGTTGATCATTGGTGCTCACGTAGTAAAGGCTTATAACTGAAGCATAATACATGGCATCACGCAGTTTGAGACAGATTGTATTACTTGGAGGCTTTGTCTTATCCATTTAAGTCTGAAAATTTGCCATTGTATAGAAAATTGAGCTAGCATAACGTGTGAATTGGATTCATGTCATTCTGAGTTCTAAATCAAAAGTTACAGACGATTTAGTGTGGACATGTCAAGTTGATTGGTCAGTTCAAGTGATCATTCTAAGCTGATCATTGGTGTTCATGGCGAAAAGGCTTATAAGTGAAACATAATACATGGCATCACGCAGTTTGAGATGAATTGGATTACTTTGAAGCTTTGTCAAATCTATTTGAGTGTGAAATTTTGTCACAATATAGAAAATTGAGCTAGCATAACGTGGGTGTTGGATTCATGTAATTCTGATCTCTAATTCTAAAGTTACGAACAATTTAGTGCGGACATGTCAAGTTGATTGGGCAGTTCAACTGATCATTCTAAGCTGATCATTGATGCTAATTGAGTGAAGGCTTATAAGTGAAGCATAATTCATGACATCACGCAGTTTTTGATAGATTGGATTACTCGGAGGCTTTGTCCTATCTATTTGAGACTAAAATTTTTGTCACAGTATAGAAAATTGACCTACCATAACGTGGGCGTTGGATTCATGTCATTATGAGCTCTAAATAAAAATTTAAGGACGATTTAGTGCGGACATGTCAAGTTGATTGGTCAGTTCAAATGATCACTCTAAGCTGATCATTGGTTCTCATTGAGTAAAGGCTTATAAGTGAAGCATAATGCATGGCATCACGCAGTTGGGATAGATTGGATTACTTTGAGGCTTTGTCGTATCTATTTGAATCTGAAATTTTGTCATAGTATAGAAAATTGAGCTAGCATAACGTGGGTGTTGGATTCATGTCATTATGAGCTCTAAATAAAAACTTACGGACGATTTAGTGCGGATATCTCAAGTTGATTGGTCATTTCAAATCATCATTCTAAGCTGATCATTAGTGCTCATGGAGAAAGGCTTGTAAGTGAAGCATAATGCATGACATCACGTAGTTTGGGATAGATTGGATTACTTGGAGGCTTTGTCATATCTATTTTTGTATGAAACTTTTGTCATAGTATAGAAAATTGAGCTAGCATAACGTGGGCGTTGGATTCATGTTATTATGAGCTCTAAATCAAAGCTTACTGACAATTTAGTGCAGACATGTCAAGTTGATTGGTCAGTTCAAATGATCATTCTAAGCTGATCATTGGTGCTCATTGAGTAAAGGCTTGTAAGTGAAGCATAATGCATTACAGCACGCAGTTTGGGATATATTGGATTATTTCGATGCTTTATCGTAACTATTTGAGTCTGAAATTTTGTCATAGTATAGAAAATTGAGCTACGATAACGTGGGTGTTGGATTCATGTCAATATGAGCTCCAAATCAAAACTTACAAACGATTTAGTGCGAACATGTAGAGTTGATATGTCAGTTCAAATGATCATTCTAAGGTATTCATTGGTGCTCATTGAGTAAAGGCTTATAAGTGAAGTATAATATATGGCATCACGTAGTTTCGGATGGATTAGATTACTTGGAGGCATTGTCGTATCTATTAGAGTCTGAAATTTTGTCATTGTATGTAATATTGGGCTAGCATAACATGCGCGTTGAATTCATGTCATTATGAGCGTGAAATCAAAACTTATGTACGATTTAGTGTGGACATGTCAAGTTGATTGGTCAGTTCAAATGATCTTTCTGAGCTAATGATTGGTGCTCATTGAGTAAAGGTTTGTAAGTGAAGCATAATGCATGACATCACGTAGTTTGGGATAGATTGGATTACTTGGAGGCTTTGTCGTATCTATTTGAGTCTGAAAATTTTGTCATATTATAGAACATTGGGTTAGCATTACATGGGCGTTGGATTCATGTCATTCTGAGCTCTAAATCAAAACTTACGGACGATTTAATGCGGACATCTCAAATTGATTCGTCAGTTCAAATGATCATTCTAAGCTGATCATTAGTGCTCATTGAGTAACGGCTTGTAAATAAGGCATAATGCATGACCTCACGCAGTTTTGTATAGATTGGATTATTTGGATGCTTTGTTGTTTATATTTGAGTCTGAAAGTGTTTTTCATATTATAGAAAATTGAGCTAGCATAACATAGGCGTTGGATTCATATCATTATGAGCTTTAAATCAAAACTTATGGACGATTTAGTGCGGACATATCAAGTTGATTGGTAAGTTCAAATGATCATTCTAAGCAGATCATTGGTGCTCATTGAGTAAAGGCTTGTAAGTGAAGCATAATGCATTACATCACGTAGTTTGGGATAGATTGGATTATTTAGATGCTTTGTCGTATCTATTTGAGTCTGAAATTTTGTCATAGTAAAGAAAATTGAGCTACCATAACGTGGGCGTTGGATTCATGTCATTATGAGCTCCAAATCAAAACTTACAAACGATTTAGTGGGGACATGTCAAGTTGATTGATCAGTTCAAATGATCATTCTAAGCTGTTCATTGGTGCTCATTGAGTAAAGGCATATAAGTGAAGCATAATGCGTGGCATCACGCAGTTTGGGATTGATTGGATTACTTGGAGGCATTGTCGTATCAATTTGAGTGTGAAATTTTGTCATTGTATGGAATATTGAGCTAGCATAAAATGGGCGTTGGATTCATGTCATTATGAGATCTAAATCAAAACTTACGTATGATTTAGTGTGGACATCTCAAGTTGATTTGTCAGTTCAAATGATCATTCTAAGCTGATCATTGGTGCTCATTGAGTAAAGGCTTGTAAGTGAAACATAATGCATGACATCACGCAGTTTGGGATAGATTGGATTTTTTGGAGGCTTTGCCGTATCTATTTTAGTCTGAAAATTTTGTCATATTACAGAACATTGAGTTAGCATTACATGGGCGTTGGATTCATGTCATTGTAAGCTCTAAATCAAAAGTTACGGACGATTTAGTGTAGACATGTCAAGTTGATTCGTCAGATCAAATGATCATTCTATGCTGATCATTGGTTCTCATTGAGTAAAGGCTTGTAAGTGAAGCATAATGCATGACATCACGCAGTTTTGGATAGATTGGATTATTTGGATGCTTTGTCGTATCTATTTGAATCTGAAATTTTTTTCATATTATAGAAAATTGAGCTAACATAACATGGGCGTTGGATTCATGTCATTATGAGCTTTAAATCAAAAGTTACGGACGATTTAATAAGGACATATCAAGTTGATTGGTAAGTTCAAATGATCATTCTAAGCTAATCATTGGTGCTCATTGAGTAAAAGTCTCGTAAGTGAAGCATAATGCATTACATCACGTAATTTGGGATAGATTACATTATTTGGATGCTTTTTCGTATCAATTTGAGTATGAGATTTTGTCATAGTAAAGAAAATTGAGCTACCATAACGTGTGCGTTGGATTCATGTCATTATGAGCTCCAAATCAAAACTTACAAATGATTTAGTGCGGACATGTCAAGTTGATTGTTCAGCTCAAATGATCATTCTAAGCTGTTCATTGGTGCTCACTGAGTAAAGGCATATAAGTGAAGCATAATGCATGGCATCACGCAGTTTGGGATTGATAGGATTACTTGGAGGCATTGTCGTATCTATTTGAGTCTGAAATTTTGTCATTGTATGGAATATTGAGCTAGCATAACACGGGCATTGGATTCATGTCATTATGAGATCTAAATAGAAACTTACGTACGATTTAGTGTGGAAATTTTAGTTGATTGGTCAGTTCAAATGATCATTCTGAGCTGATCATTGGTGCTCATTGAGTAAAGGCTTGTAAGTGAAATATAATGCATGACATCATGCAGTTTAGGATAGATTGGATTACATGGAGGCTTTTTCGTATCTATTTTAGTCTGAAATTTTTGTCATATTATAGAACATTGAGTTAGCATTACATGGGCGTTGGATTCATGTCATTCTGAGCTACGGACGATTTAGTGTAGACATGTTAAGTTGATTGGTCAGTTCAACTGATCATTCTAAGGTGATCATTGGTGCTCATTGAGTAAAGGCTTATAAATGAAGCATAATGCATGACATCACGCAGTTTGGGATAGAATGGATTACTTGAAGGCTTCGTCGTATCGATTTGAGTCTGAAATTTTGTCATATTATTTAAAATTGAGCTAGCATAACGTTGGCGTTGGCTTCATGTCATTATGAGCTCTAAATCAAAACTTACAGGCGATTTAGTGCGTACATGTCAAGTTGATCGATCAGTTCAAATGATTATTCTATGCTTATCATTGGTGCTCATTGAGTAAATACTTATAAGTGAAGCATAATGCATGGCGTCACGTAGTTTGGGATAGATTGAATTATTTGGATGCTTTGTCGTATCTATTTGAGTCTGAAATTTTTTCATAGTATAGAAAATTGAGCTACCATAACGTGGGTGTTGGATTCATGTCATTATGAGCTCCAAATCAAAACTTACAAATGTTTTAGTACGGACATGTAAAGTTGATTGGTCAGTTCAAATGATCATTCTAAGCTGTTCATTAGTGCTCATTGAGTAATGACTTATTAGTGAAGCATAATGCATGGAATCACACAGTTTGGGATAGATTGGATTACTTGGAGGCATTGTCGTAACTATTGGAGTCTGAAATTTCGTCATTGTATCGAATATTGAGCTAGCATAACATGGGCATTGGATTCATGTCATTATGAGCTCTAAATCAAAACTTACGTACGATTTAGTGTGGACATCTCAAGTTGATTGGTCAGTTCAAATGATCTTTCTGAGCTGATCATTGGTGCTCATTGAGTAAAGGCTTGTAAGTGAAGCATAATGCATGACATCACGCAGTTTGGGATAGATTAGATTACTTGGTGGCTTTGTCGAATCTATTTGAGTAAGAGATTTTGTCACAATATAGAAAATTGAGCTAGCATAACGTGTGCATTGAACTTTTGTCAATCTAAGCTGTAAATAAAAATATACATACGATTTAGTGCGGATATGTCAAGTTTATTAGACAGTTCAACTGATCATTGTAAGCTAATCATTGGTGCTCGTTGAGTAAAGGCTTATAAGTGATGCATAATGCATGACATCATGCAGTTTGGGATAGATTGGATTAATCGGAGGATTTGTCAAATCTATTTAAGTATGAAATTTTATCATAGTATAAAAAATTCAGCTAGCATAACTTGGGTGTTGGATTCATGTCATTTTGAACTCTAAATCAAAAGTTGTGGATGATTTAGTGTAGACATGTCAAGTTGATTGGTGAGTTCAACTGATCATTCTAAGCTGATCAATGGTGCTCATTGAGTAAAGGCTTATAAGTGAAGCATAATGCATGACATCAAGCAGTTTGGGATAGATTGCATTACTTGGAGGCTTTGTCGTATCGATTTGAGTATGAAATTTTGTCATAATATAGAAAATTGAGCTAGCATAACATGGACGTTGGATTCATGTCATTATGAGCTCTAAATCAAAACTTACGGACGATTTATTGCGGAAATGGCAAGTTGATTGGTCAGTTCAAATAATCATTCTATGCAGATCATTGGTGCTCTTTGAGCAAAGGCTTATAAGTGAAGCATAATGCATGGCATTATTCAGTTTGGGATATATTGGATTACTTAGAGGCTCTGTCATATCTATTTGAGTCTGAAATTCTGTCATAGTATATAAAATTTAGCTACAATAACGTGGGTACTGGAATCATGTCATTCTGAGCTCTAAAACAAATATTACGGACAATTTAGTGCGGAAATGTCAAGTTGATGGGTCAGTTCAAATGATCATTCTAAGCTCATCATTGGTGCTCATTTAGTGAAGGCTTATAAGTGATGCATAAGACATCCCATCACGCAGTTCGGGATAGATTGGATTATTTGGAGCCTTGGTCATATCAATTTGAATCTCAAAATTTGTCATTGTATAGAAAATTGAGTTACCATAACATAGGCATTGGATTCATGTAATTCTGAGCTTTAAATAAAAAGTTACGGACGATTTAGTGTCGACATGTCAATTTCATTGGTCAGTTGAAATGATCATTCTAAACTGATCATTGGTGCTCATTGAGTAAATGCTTATAAGTGAGGCATAATGCATGGTATCACGTTGTTTGGGATATATTGGATTACTTGGTGGTTTTGTCGAATCTATTTGAGTTTTAGATTTTGTCACAATATAGAAAATATAGCTAGCATAACGTGGGCGTTAAATTTTTGTCAATCTAAGCTGTAAATAAAAAGATACATACGATTTAGTGCGGATATGTCAAGTTTATTGGACAGTTCAACTGATCATTGTAAGCTAATCATTGGTGCTCGTTGAGTAAAGGCTTATAAGTGATGCATAATGCATGACATCAAGCAGTTTGGGATAGATTGGATTAATCGGAGGATTTGTCGAATCTATTTAAGTATGAAATTTTGTCATAGTATAAAAAATTGAGCTAGCATAACTTGGGCGTTGGATTCATGTCATTTTGAACTCTAAATCAAAAGTTGTGGATGATTTAGTGTAGACATGTCAAGTTGATTGGTGAGTTCAACTGATCATTCTAAGCTGATCAATGGTGCTCATTGAGTAAAGGCTTATAAGTGAAGCATAATGCATGACATCACGCAGTTTGGGATAGATTGCATTACTTGGAGGCTTTGTCGTATCGATTTGAGTATGAAATTTTGTCATAATATAGAAAATTGAGCTAGCATAACATGGACGTTGGATTCATGTCATTATGAGCTCTAAATCAAAACTAACGGACGATTTATTGCGGAAATGGCAAGTTGATTGGTCAGTTCAAATAATCATTCTATGCAGATCATTTGTGCTCTTTGAGTAAAGGCTTATAAGTGAAGCATAATGCATGGCATCACATAGTTTTGGATAGATTGGATTACTTGGAGGCTTTGTCATATCTATTTGAGTGTGAAATTTTGTCAGAGTATAGAAAATTTAGCTACCATAATGTGGGCATTGGAATCATGTCATTCTGAGCTCAAATCAAATGTTAGGGACGATTTAGTGCGTACATGTCAAGTATATTGGTCAGTTCAAATGATCATTCTAAGCTGATCATTGGTGCTCATTGAGTAAAGGCTTATAAGTGAAGCATAATGCATGGTATCACGTAGTTTAGGATAGATTTGATTACTTGGAGGCTTTGTCGAATCTATTTGAGTTTGAAATTTTGTCACAATATAGAAAATTGAGCTAGCATAACGTTGGCGTTGGATTCTTGTCATTCTAAGCTCTAAAAAACAAGTTACAAACAATTTAGTGTTGATAGGTCAAGTTGATTGGGTAGTTCAACTGATCATTCTAATCTGATGATTTGTGCTTGTTGAGTAAAGGCTTATAAGTGAAGCATAATGCATTGCATCACTCTGTTATGGATAAATTGGATTACTTGGAGGCTTTATCGTATCTATTTGAGTCTGAAAATTTGTCATTGTATAGGAAATTGAGCTAGCATAACATGGGCGTTGGATTCATGTCATTATGAGATCTAAATCAAAACTTACGTACGATTTAGTGTGGAAAGTTTAGTTGATTGGTCAGTTCAAATGATCATTCTGAGCTGGTCATTGGTGCTCATTGAGTAAAGGCTTGTAAGTGAAATATAATGCATGACATGACACAGTTTAGGATAGATTGGATTACTTGGAGGCTTTTTCGTATCTATTTTAGTCTGAAATTTTTGTCATATTATAGAACATTGAGTTACCATTACATGGGCGTTGGATTCATGTCATTCTGAGCTACAGACGATTTAGTGTTGATATGTTAAGTTGATTTGTCAGTTCAACTGATCATTCTAAGGTGATCATTGGTGCTCATTGAGTAAAGGCTTATAAATGAAGCATAATGCATGACATCACGCAGTTTGGGATAGAATGGATTACTTGGAGGCTTCGTCGTATCGATTTGAGTCTGAAATTTTGTCATATTTTTTAAAATTGAGCTAGCATAACGTTGGCGTTGGCTTCATGTCATTATGAGATCTAAATCAAAACTTACAGACGATTTAGTGCGTACATGTCAAGTTGATCGATCAGTTCAAATGATCATTCTATGCTTATCATTGGTGCTCATTGAGTAAAGGCTTATAAGTGAAGCATAATGCATGGCGTCACGTAGTTTGGGATAGATTGAATTATTTGGATGCTTTGTCGTATCTATTTGAGTCTGAAATTTTGTCACAGTATAGAAAATTGAGCTACCATAACGTGCGTGTTGGATTCATGTCATTATGAGCTCCAAATCAAAACTTACAAATGTTTTAGTGCGGACATGTAAAGTTGATTGGTCAGTTCAAATGATCATTCTGAGCTGTTCATTGGTGCTCATTGAGTAATGGCTTATTAGTGAAGCATAATGCATGGAATCACGCAGTTTGGGATAGATTAGATTACTTAGAGGCATTGTCGTAACTATTGGAGTCTAAAATTTCGTCATTGTATCGAACATTGAGCTAGCATAACATGGGCATTGGATTCATGTCACTATGAGCTCTAAATCAAAACTTACGTACGATTTAGTGTGGACATCTCAAGTTGGTTGGTCAGTTCAAACGATCTTTCTGAGCTGATCATTGGTGCTCATTGAGTAAAGGCTTGTAAGTGAAGCATAATGCATGACATCACGCAGTTTGGGATGGATTGGATTACTTGGTGGATTTGTCGAATCTATTTGAGTAAGAGATTTTGTCACAATATAGAAAATTGAGCTTGCATAACGTGTGCGTTGAATTTTTGTCAATCTAAGCTGTAAATAAAAAGATATAGACGATTTAGTGCGGATATGTCAAGTTTATTGGACAGTTCAACTGATCATTGAAAGCTAATCATTGGTGCTCGTTGAGTAAAGGCTTATAAGTGATGCATAATGCATGACATCACGCAGTTTGGGATAGGTTGGATTAATCGGAGGATTTGTCGAATCTATTTAAGTATGAAATTTTGTCATAGTATAAAAAATTGAGCTAGCATAACTTGGGCGTTGGATACATGTCATTTTGAACTCTGAATCAAAAGTTATGGACGATTTAGTGTGGACATGTCAAGTTGATTGGTCAGTTCAACTGATCATTCTAAGCTGATCATTGGTGCTCATTGAGTAAAGGCTTATAAGTGAAGCATAATGCATGACATCACGCAGTTTGGGATAGATTGGATTACTTGGAGGCTTTGTCGTATCGATTTGAGTCTGAAATTTTGTCATAATATAGAAAATTGAGCTAGCATAACGTGGGGGTTGTATTCATGTCATTATGAGCTCTAAATCAATCCTTATGAATGATTTAGTGCGGACATGTCAAGTTGATTGGTGAGTTCAAATGATCATTCTAAGCTGATCATTGGTGCTCATTGAGTAAAGGCTTATAAGTGAAGCATAATGCATGGCGTTACGTAGTTTAGGATAGATTAGATTACTTAGAGGCTCTGTCATATCTATTTGAGTCTGAAATTCTGTCATAGTATATAAAATTTAGCTACAATAACGTGGGTATTGGAATCATGTCATTCTGACATCTAAAACAAATATTACGGACGATTTAGTGTGGAAATGTCAAGTTGATGGGTCAGTTCAAATGATCATTCTAAGCTCATCATTGGTGCTCATATAGTGAAGGCTTATAAGTGATGCATAAGATATCCCATCACGCAGTTCGGGATAGATTGGATTATTTGGAGCCTTTGTCATATCTATTTGAATCTGAAAATTTGTCATTGTATAGAAAATTGAGTTACCATAACATAGGCATTGGATTCATGTAATTCTGAGCTTTAAATCAAAAGTTACGGACAAATTAGTGTCGACATGTCAATTTCATTGGTCAGTTGAAATGATCATTCTAAACTGATCATTGGTGCTCATTGAGTAAATGCATATAAGTGAGGCATAATGCATGGTATCACGTTTTTTGGGATATATTGGATTACTTGGTGGCTTTGTCGAATCTATTTGAGTCTGAGATTTTATCACAATATAGAAAATATAGCTAGCATAACGTGGGCGTTGAATTTTTGTCAATCTAAGCTGTAAATAAAAAGATACATACGATTTAGTGCGGATATGTCAAGTTTATTGGACAGTTCAACTGATCATTGTAAACTAATCATTGGTGCTCGTTGAGTAAAGGCTTATAAGTGATGCATAATGCATGACATCAAGCAGTTTGGGATAGATTGGATTAATCGGAGGATTTGTCGAATCTATTTAAGTATGAAATTTTTCATAGTATAAAAAATTGAGCTAGCATAACTTGGGCGTTGGATTCATGTCATTTTGAACTCTAAATCAAAAGTTGTGGACGATTTAGTGTAGACATGTCAAGTTGATTGGTCAGTTCAACTGATCATTCTAAGCTGATCATTGGTGCTCATTGAGTAAAGGCTTATAAGTGAAGCATAATGCATGACATCAAGCAGTTTGGGATAGATTGCATTACTTGGAGGTTTTGTCGTATCGATTTGAGTATGAAATTTTGTCATAATGTAGAAAATTGAGCTAGCATAACGTGGACGTTGGATTCATGTCATTATGAGCTCTAAATCAAAACTTACGGACGATTTATTGCGGACATGTCAAGTATATTGGTCAGTTCAAATGATCATTCTATGCAGATCATTGGTGCTCTTTGAGTAAAGGCTTATAAGTGAAGCATAATGCATGGCATCACATAGTTTGGGATAGATTGGATTACTTGGAGGCTTTGTCATATCTATTTGAGTGTGAAATTTTGTCAGAGTATAGAAAATTTAGCTACCATAATGTGGGCATTGGAATCATGTCATTCTGAGCTCTAAATCAAATGTTAGGGACGATTTAGTGCGTACATGTCAAGTATATTGGTCAGTTCAAATGATCATTTTAAGCTGATCATTGGTGCTCATTGAGTAAAGGCTTATAAGTGATGTATAAGATATGCCATCACGTAGTTCGGGATAGATTGGATTATTTGGAGGTTTGGTCATATCTATTTGAATCTGAAAATTTGTCATTGTATAGAAAATTGAGTTACCATAACGTAGGCATTGGATTCATGTAATTCTGAGCTCTAAATCAAAAGTTACAGACGATTTAGTGCCGACATGTCAAGTTCATTGGTCAGTTCAAATGATCATTCTAAACTGATCATTGGTGCTCATTGAGTAAAGGCTTATAAGTGAATTATAATGCATGGCATCATGTTGTTTGGGATAGATTGGATTACTTGGTGGCTTCGTCGAATCTATTTGAGTTTGAAATTTTGTCACAATATAGAAAATTGAGGTAGCATAACTTGGGCGTTGGATTTTTGTCATTCTAAGCTCTAAAAAAAAAGTTACATATGATTTAGTGCGGATATGTCAAGTTGATTGGCAGTTCAACTCATCATTCCAAGCTGATCATTGGTGCTCGTTGAGTAAAGGCTTATAAGTGACGCACAATGCATGACATCACGCAGTTTGGGATAGATTGCATTAATCGGAGGCTTTGTCGTATCTATTTAAGTCTGAAATTTTGCCATAGTATAGAAAATTGAGGTAGCATAACGTGGGCGTTGGATTCATGTCATTCTGAGCTCTAAATCAAAAGTTACAGACGATTTACTGCGGACATGTCAAGTTTATTGGACAGTTTGAATGATCATTCGAAGCTGATCACTGGTGCTCATTGAGTAAATGCTTATAACTGAAGCATAATGCATGACATCACGCAGTTTGGGATAGATTGGATTACTTGGAGGCTTTTTCGTATCAATATGAGTCTGAAATTTTGTCATAGTTTAGAAAATTTAGCTAGCATAACGTGGGCATTGGATGTATGTCATTTCAAGCTATAAACCAAAAGTTACGGACGATTTATTGCGGACATGTCAAGTTGATTGGTCAGTTCAAATGATCATTCTAAGCTGATCAATGGTGCTCATTGAGTAAAGACTTATAAGTGAAGCATAAGATATGGCATCACGCAGTTCGGGATAGATTGGATGACTTGGAGGCTTTCTATATCTATTTGAGTCTGAAAATTTGTCATTGTATATTAAATTGAGCTACCATAACATGGTCATTGGTTCTCATGTAATTCTGAGCTCTACATCAAACGTTACGGACAATGTAATGCTAACATGTCAAGTTGATTGGTCAGTTCAAATGATCATTCTCAACTGATCATTGGTGCTCATTGAGTAAAGACTTATAAGTGAAGGATAATGCATGACATCACGTAGTTAAGGATAGATTTGATTACTTGGAGGCTTTGTCGAATCTATTTGAGTTTGAAATTTTGTCACAATACAGAAAATTGAGCTAGCATAACGTTGGCGTTGGATTCTTGTCATTCTAAGCTCTAAAAAACAAGTTACAAACAATTTAGTGCTGATAGGTCAAGTTGATTGGGTAGTTCAACTGATCATTTTAATCTTATCATTTGTGCTTGTTTAGTAAAGGCTTATAAGTGAAGCATAATGCATGGCATCACTCTGCTATGGATTAATTGGATTACTTGGAGGCTTTATCGTATCTATTTGAGTCTGAAAATTTGTCATTGTATAGGAAATTGAGCTAGCCTAACATGGACATTGGATTCATGTCGTTATGAGCTCCAAATCAAAAATTACGGACAATTTGGTGCGGACATGAAGAGTTGAATGGTCAGTTCAAATGATCATTCTAAACTGATCATTGGTGCTCGTTGAGTAAAGGCTTATAAGTGAAGCATAATGCATGGTATCATGTAGTTTGAGATAGATTGGATTACTTCAAGGCTATGTTGAATCTATTTGTTTCTGAAATTTTGTCACAAAATAGAAAATTGAGCTAGCATAATGTGGGTGTTGGATTCTTGTCATTCTAAGTTGTACATAAAAAGTTGCATACAATTTAGTGCGGATATGTCAAGTTGATTAGGCAGTTCAACTGATTAATCTAAGCTGATCATTGGTGCTCGTTGAGTAAAGGCTTATAAGTAACACATAATGCATGACATCACGCAGTTTAGGATGGATTGGATTACTCAGAGGCTTTGTCGTATCTATTTGAGTCTGAAATTTTGTCATAATATAGAAAATTGAGCTAGCATAACGTGGGCGTTGGATTCATGTCATTCTGAGCTCTAAATCAAAAATTACGGACGATTGAGTGCGGCCATGTCAAGTTTATTGGTCAATTCAAATTATCATTCTAAGCTAATCATTGGTGGTCATTGAGTAAAGGCTTATAAGTGAAGCAAAATGCATGAAATCACGCAACTTGGGTAAGATTAGATTATTTGGAGGCTTAGTCGTATTTATTTGAGTATGAAAAATTGTCTCGATATTGAAAGTTGAACTAGCATAACGTGGGCATTGGATTCATGTCATTCGGCTCTCTAAATCAAAAGTTACGGACCATTTAGTGGGGACAAGTCAAGTTGATTGGTCAGCTCAAATGATCATTCTAAGTTGATCATTGGTGCTCATTGAGTGCTTATAAATGAATCATAATGCATAGCATCACACAGTTTATGATAGATTGGATTACTTGGAGGCTTTGACGTATCTATTTGAGTTTGAAAATTAGTCATTGTATAGAAAATTGAGCCAGCATAACATGGGCATTGGATTTATGTCATTCTCAATTCTAAATCAAAAGTTACATACGATTTCGTGCGGACATAACATGTTGATTGGTTAGTTCAAATGATCATTCTACGCTGATCATTGCTCATTGAGTAAAGTCTTATAAGTGAAGCATAATGCATTACATCATGCTGTTTGGGATAGATTGGATTACTTGGAGGATTTTTCGTATCTATTAGAGTCTTAAATTTTGTCACAATATTGAAAATTGAGCTTGCATATCGTGGGTGTTGGATTCATGTGATTCTGATCTCTAAATCAAAAGTTACAGACGATTTAGGGCGGATATGTGAAGTTGATTGACAGTTCAACTGATCATTCTAATCTGATCATTGGTGCTCATTGAGTAAAGCCTTATAAGTGAAGCAGAATGCATGACATTACGCAGTTCGGGAAAGATTGGATTACTTGGAGGCTTGGTCGTATCAATTTGTGTCTGAAATTTTGTCATATTATAGAAAATTGAGCTAGCATAACGTGCGCGTATGATTCATGTCATTCTGAGCTCTAAATCAAATGTTATGGATGGTTTATTGCGGACATGTCAAGTTGATTGGTCAGTTCAGATGATCATTCTAAGCTGATCATTGGTGCTCATTGAGTAAAGGCTTATGAGTGAAGCATAATGTATGGCATCCCGTAGTTTGGGATAAATTGGTTTACATGGAGGCTTTGTCGTATCTATTTGAGTTTGAAAATCGTCACATTATTTAAAATTGAACTAGAATAACGTGGGCATTTGATTCATGTCAATCAATTCTCTTAATCAACGGTTACGGACGATTTATTGTGGAAATGTCAAGTTGATTGGTCAGTTCAAATGATCATTCTAAGTTGATCATTGCTGCTCATTAAGTAAAGGCTAATAAATGAAGTATAATGCATAGCATCACACAGTTTGTGATAGATTGGATTACTTGGAGGCTTTGTCGTATATATTTGAGTCTGAAAATTAGTCATTGTATAGAAAATTGAGCTAGCATAACATGGCCATTGGATTCATGTCATTCTGAGCTCTAAATCAAAAGTTCAGACGGTTTCGTGCGAAGATAGCATGTTGATTGGTTAGTTGAAATGATAATTCTAAGCTTATCATTGGTGCTCATTGAGTAAAGGCTTATAACTGAATCATAATGCATGACATCAGTAGTTTGGGATAGATTAGATTACATGGAGGTTTTGTCGTACGTATTTGAGTATGAAAATATTTGATAGTATAGAAAATTGAGCTAGCATAACGTGGACGTTGGATTCATGTCATTCTTAACTTTAAATCAAAAGTTACACACGATTCAGTGCGGACATGTCAGGTTGATTGGTCAGTTAAAATGATCGTTTTAAGCTGATCATTGGTGCCCATTGAGTAAAGGCTTATAAGTAAAGCATAATGCATGGCATCACGCTGTTTGGGATAAATTGAATTTCTTGGAGGCTTTTTCGTATCTATTTAAGTCTGAAAATTTGTCACAATAAAGAAAATTGAGCTAGCATAACATGGGCATTGGATTTATGTCATTCTGAGCTCTAAATCAAAAGTTACATACGATTTCGTGCGGACATAAAATGTTGATTGGTTAGTTCAAATCATCATTCTACGCTGATCATTGCTCATAGAGTAAAGTCTTATAAGTGATAATTCTAAGCTTATCATTGGTGCTCATTGAGTAAAGGCTTATAACTGAATCATAATGCATGACATCAGTAGTTTGGGATAGATTAGATTACATGGAGGTTTTGTCGTACGTATTTGAGTATGAAAATATTTGATAGTATAGAAAATTGAGCTAGCATAACGTGGACGTTGGATTCATGTCATTCTTAACTCTAAATCAAAAGTTACAGACGATTCAGTGCGGACATGTCAGGTTGATTGGTCAGTTAAAATGATCATTTTAAGCTGATCATTGGTGCCCATTGAGTAAAGGCTTATAAGTAAAGCATAATGCATGGCATCACGCTGTTTGGGATAAATTGAGTTTCTTGGAGGCTTTTTCGTATCTATTTAAGTCTGAAAATTTGTCACAATAAAGAAAATTGAGCTAGCATAACATGGGCATTGGATTTATGTCATTCTGAGCTCTAAATCAAAAGTTTCATACGATTTCGTGCGGACATAAAATGTTGATTGGTTAGTTCAAATCATCATTCTACGCTGATCATTGCTCATAGAGTAAAGTCTTATAAGTGATAATTCTAAGCTTATCATTGGTGCTCATTGAGTAAAGGCTTATAACTGAATCATAATGCATGACATCAGTAGTTTGGGATAGATTAGATTACATGGAGGTTTTGTCGTACGTATTTGAGTATGAAAATATTTGATAGTATAGAAAATTGAGCTAGCATAACGTGGACGTTGGATTCATGTCATTCTTAACTCTAAATCAAAAGTTACAGACGATTCAGTGCGGACATGTCAGGTTGATTGGTCAGTTAAAATGATCATTTTAAGCTGATCATTGGTGCCCATTGAGTAAAGGCTTATAAGTAAAGCATAATGCATGGCATCACGCTGTTTGGGATAAATTGAGTTTCTTGGAGGCTTTTTCGTATCTATTTAAGTCTGAAAATTTGTCACAATAAAGAAAATTGAGCTAGCATAACATGGGCATTGGATTTATGTCATTCTGAGCTCTAAATCAAAAGTTTCATACGATTTCGTGCGGACATAAAATGTTGATTGGTTAGTTCAAATCATCATTCTACGCTGATCATTGCTCATAGAGTAAAGTCTTATAAGTGATAATTCTAAGCTTATCATTGGTGCTCATTGAGTAAAGGCTTATAACTGAATCATAATGCATGACATCAGTAGTTTGGAATAGATTAGATTACATGGAGGTTTTGTCGTACGTATTTGAGTATGAAAATATTTCATAGTATAGAAAATTGAGCTAGCATAACGTGGACGTTGGATTCATGTCATTCTTAACTCTAAATCAAAAGTTACAGACGATTCAGTGCGGACATGTCAGGTTGATTGGTCAGTTAAAATGATCATTTTAAGCTGATCATTGGTACCCATTGAGTAAAGGCTTATACGTAAAGCATAATGCATGGCATCACGCTGTTTGGAATAAATTGAATTTCTTGGAGGCTTTTTCGTATCTTTTAAGTCTGAAAATTTGTCACAATAAAGAAAATTGTGCTAGCATAACATGGGCATTGGATTTATGTCATTCTGAGCTCTAAATAAAAAGTTACATACGATTTCGTGCGGACATAAAATGTTGATTGGTTAGTTCAAATCATCATTCTACGCTGATCATTGCTCATAGAGTAAAGTCTTATAAGTGATAATTCTAAGCTTATCATTGGTGCTCATTGAGTAAAGGCTTATAACTGAATCATAATGCATGACATCAGTAGTTTGGGATAGATTAGATTACATGGAGGTTTTGTCGTACGTATTTGAGTATGAAAATATTTCATAGTATAGAAAATTGAGCTAGCATAACGTGGACGTTGGATTCATGTCATTCTTAACTCTAAATCAAAAGTTACAGACGATTCAGTGCGGACATGTCAGGTTGATTGGTCAGTTAAAATGATCATTTTAAGCTGATCATTGGTGCCCATTGAGTAAAGGCTTATAAGTAAAGCATAATGCATGGCATCACGCTGTTTGGGATAAATTGAATTTCTTGGAGGCTTTTTCGTATCTTTTAAGTCTGAAAATTTGTCACAATAAAGAAAATTGAGCTAGCATAACATGGGCATTGGATTTATGTCATTCTGAGCTCTAAATCAAAAGTTACATACGATTTCGTGCGGACATAAAATGTTGATTGGTTAGTTCAAATCATCATTCTACGCTGATCATTGCTCATAGAGTAAAGTCTTATAAGTGATAATTCTAAGCTTATCATTGGTGCTCATTGAGTAAAGGCTTATAACTGAATCATAATGCATGACATCAGTAGTTTGGGATAGATTAGATTACATGGAGGTTTTGTCGTACGTATTTGAGTATGAAAATATTTGATAGTATAGAAAATTGAGCTAGCATAACGTGGACGTTGGATTCATGTCATTCTTAACTTTAAATCAAAAGTTACACACGATTCAGTGCGGACATGTCAGGTTGATTGGTCAGTTAAAATGATCGTTTTAAGCTGATCATTGGTGCCCATTGAGTAAAGGCTTATAAGTAAAGCATAATGCATGGCATCACGCTGTTTGGGATAAATTGAATTTCTTGGAGGCTTTTTCGTATCTATTTAAGTCTGAAAATTTGTCACAATAAAGAAAATTGAGCTAGCATAACATGGGCATTGGATTTATGTCATTCTGAGCTCTAAATCAAAAGTTTCATACGATTTCGTGCGGACATAAAATGTTGATTGGTTAGTTCAAATCATCATTCTACGCTGATCATTGCTCATAGAGTAAAGTCTTATAAGTGATAATTCTAAGCTTATCATTGGTGCTCATTGAGTAAAGGCTTATAACTGAATCATAATGCATGACATCAGTAGTTTGGAATAGATTAGATTACATGGAGGTTTTGTCGTACGTATTTGAGTATGAAAATATTTCATAGTATAGAAAATTGAGCTAGCATAACGTGGACGTTGGATTCATGTCATTCTTAACTCTAAATCAAAAGTTACAGACGATTCAGTGCGGACATGTCAGGTTGATTGGTCAGTTAAAATGATCATTTTAAGCTGATCATTGGTACCCATTGAGTAAAGGCTTATACGTAAAGCATAATGCATGGCATCACGCTGTTTGGGATAAATTGAATTTCTTGGAGGCTTTTTCGTATCTTTTAAGTCTGAAAATTTGTCACAATAAAGAAAATTGTGCTAGCATAACATGGGCATTGGATTTATGTCATTCTGAGCTCTAAATCAAAAGTTACATACGATTTCGTGCGGACATAAAATGTTGATTGGTTAGTTCAAATCATCATTCTACGCTGATCATTGCTCATAGAGTAAAGTCTTATAAGTGATAATTCTAAGCTTATCATTCGTGCTCATTGAGTAAAGGCTTATAACTGAATCATAATGCATGACATCAGTAGTTTGGGATAGATTAGATTACATGGAGGTTTTGTCGTACGTATTTGAGTATGAAAATATTTCATAGTATAGAAAATTGAGCTAGCATAACGTGGACGTTGGATTCATGTCATTCTTAACTCTAAATCAAAAGTTACAGACGATTCAGTGCGGACATGTCAGGTTGATTGGTCAGTTAAAATGATCATTTTAAGCTGATCATTGGTGCCCATTGAGTAAAGGCTTATAAGTAAAGCATAATGCATGGCATCTAGCTGTTTGGGATAAATTGAATTTCTTGGAGGCTTTTTCGTATCTATTTAAGTCTGAAAATTTGTCACAATAAAGAAACTTGAGCTAGCATAACATGGGCATTGGATTTATGTCATTCTGAGCTCTGAATCAAAAGTTACATACGATTTCGTGCGGACATAAAATGTTGATTGGTTAGTGCAAATCATCATTCTACGCTGATCATTGCTCATAGAGTAAAGTCTTATAAGTGATAATTCTAAAGCTTATCATTGGTGTTCATTGAGTAAAGGCTTATAACTGAATCATAATGCATGACATCAGTAGTTTGGGATAGATTAGATTACATGGAGGTTTTGTCGTACGTATTTGAGTATGAAAATATTTGATAGTATAGAAAATTGAGCTAGCATAATGTGGACGTTGGATTCATGTCATTCTTAACTCTAAATCAAAAGTTACAGACGATTCAGTGCGGACATGTCAGGTTGATTGGTCAGTTAAAATGATCATTTTAAGCTGATCATTGGTGCCCATTGAGTAAAGGCTTATAAGTAAAGCATAATGCATGGCATCACGCTGTTTGGGATAAATTGAATTTTCTTGGAGGCTTTTTCGTATCTATTTAAGTCTGAAAATTTGTCACAATAAAGAAAATTGAGCTAGCATAACGTGGGCATTGGATTTATGTCATTCTGAGCTCTAAATCAAAAGTTTCATACGATTTCGTGCGGACATAAAATGTTGATTGGTTAGTTCAAATCATCATTCTACGCTGATCAATGCTCATAGAGTAAAGTCTTATAAGTGATAATTCTAAGCTTATCATTGGTGTTCATTGAGTAAAGGCTTATAACTGAATCATAATGCATGACATCAGTAGTTTGGGATAGATTAGATTACATGGAGGTTTTGTCGTACGTATTTGAGTATGAAAATATTTGATAGTATAGAAAATTGAGCTAGCATAATGTGGACGTTGGATTCATGTCATTCTTAACTCTAAATCAAAAGTTACAGACGATTCAGTGCGGACATGTCAGGTTGATTGGTCAGTTAAAATGATCATTTTAAGCTGATCATTGGTGCCCATTGAGTAAAGGCTTATAAGTAAAGCATAATGCATGGCATCACGCTGTTTGGGATAAATTGAGTTTCTTGGAGGCTTTTTCGTATCTATTTAAGTCTGAAAATTTGTCACAATAAAGAAAATTGAGCTAGCATAACATGGGCATTGGATTTATGTCATTCTGAGCTCTAAATCAAAAGTTTCATACGATTTCGTGCGGACATAAAATGTTGATTGGTTAGTTCAAATCATCATTCTACGCTGATCATTGCTCATAGAGTAAAGTCTTATAAGTGATAATTCTAAGCTTATCATTGGTGCTCATTGAGTAAAGGCTTATAACTGAATCATAATGCATGACATCAGTAGTTTGGAATAGATTAGATTACATGGAGGTTTTGTCGTACGTATTTGAGTATGAAAATATTTGATAGTATAGAAAATTGAGCTAGCATAACGTGGACGTTGGATTCATGTCATTCTTAACTCTAAATCAAAAGTTACAGACGATTCAGTGCGGACATGTCAGGTTGATTGGTCAGTTAAAATGATCATTTTAAGCTGATCATTGGTACCCATTGAGTAAAGGCTTATACGTAAAGCATAATGCATGGCATCACGCTGTTTGGGA
Source organism: Pugionium dolabratum (assembly GCA_018901945.1). Lineage (NCBI taxonomy): Eukaryota > Viridiplantae > Streptophyta > Magnoliopsida > Brassicales > Brassicaceae > Pugionium > Pugionium dolabratum. Next base: position 53,318 of record JAEVFF010000187.1, read on the forward strand.
TAAATTGAATTTCTTGGAGGCTTTTTCGTATCTTTTAAGTCTGAAAATTTGTCACAATAAAGAAAATTGAGCTAGCATAACATGGGCATTGGATTTATGTCATTCTGAGCTCTAAATCAAAAGTTACATACGATTTCGTGTGGACATAAAATGTTGATTGGTTAGTTCAAATCATCATTCTACGCTGATCATTGCTCATAGAGTAAAGTCTTATAAGTGATAATTCTAACCTTATCATTGGTGCTCATTGAGTAAAGGCTTATAACTGAATCATAATGCATGACATCAGTAGTTTGGAATAGATTAGATTACATGGAGGTTTTGTCGTACGTATTTGAGGATGAAAATATTTCATAGTATAGAAAATTGAGCTAGCATAACGTGGACGTTGGATTCATGTCATTCTTAACTCTAAATCAAAAGTTACAGACGATTCAGTGCGGACATGTCAGGTTGATTGGTCAGTTAAAATGATCATTTTAAGCTGATCATTGGTGCCCATTGAGTAAAGGCTTATAAGTAAAGCATAATGCATGGCATCTAGCTGTTTGGGATAAATTGAATTTCTTGGAGGCTTTTTCGTATCTATTTAAGTCTGAAAATTTGTCACAATAAAGAAACTTGAGCTAGCATAACATGGGCATTGGATTTATGTCATTCTGAGCTCTGAATCAAAAGTTACATACGATTTCGTGCGGACATAAAATGTTGATTGGTTAGTGCAAATCATCATTCTACGCTGATCATTGCTCATAGAGTAAAGTCTTATAAGTGAAGCATAATGCAAGGCATCACGCTATTTGGGATAGATTAGATTACTTGGAGGATTTTCGTAGCTATTAGAGTCTTAAATTTTGTCACAATATTGAAAATTGAGCTTGCATATCGTGGGCGTTGGATTCATGTGATTATGAGCTCTAAATCAAAAGTTACATACAATTTAGTGAGGATATGTCAAGTTGATTGGACAGTTCAACTGATCATTGTAATCTGATCATTGTTACTCAGTGAGTAAAGCCTTATAAGTGAAGCAGAATGCATGACATCACGTAGTTCGGGATAAATTGGATTACTTGGAGGCTTGGTCGTATCAATTTGTGTCTGAAATTTTGTCATAGTATAGAAAATTGAGCTAGCATAACGTGGGCGTTTGATTCATGTCATTCTGAGCTCTAAATTAAATGTTATGGATGATTTTGTGCGGACATGTCAAGTTGATTGGTCAGTTAAAATGATCATTTTAAGCTGATCATTGGTGCTCATTGAGTAAAGGCTTTTAAGTAAGGCATAATGCATGGCATCACGCTGTTTGGGATAAATTGAATTTCCTGGAGGCTTTTTCGTAACTATTTAAGTCTGAAATTTTTCACAATAAAGGAAATTGAGCTAGCATAACATGGGCATTGGATTTATGTCATTCTGAGCTGTAAATAAAAAGTTACAGATGATTTAGTGCAGACATGTCAAGTTGATTGGTCAGTTAAAATGATCATTCTGAGCTGATCAATGCTGCTGATTGAGTAAAGGCTTATAAGTAAAGCATAATGCATTGAATCACGCAGTTTGGGATAGATTGGATTACTTAGAGGTTTTGTCGAATCTATTTGAGTCTTATATTTTGTCACAATATAGAAAATTGAGCTAGCATATCGTGGCTATTGGATTCATGTCATTCTGAGCTCAAAATCAAAAGTTACAAACGATTTAGTGCGTACATGTAAAGTTTATTGGTCAGCTCAAATGATCATTTTAAGCTGATCATTTTAAGCTGATCATTTTAAACTGATCATTGGTGCTCATTGAGTAAAGGCTGATAAGTGAAGCATAATGCATGACATCATGCAGTTCGGGATAGATTGGATTACCAGGAGGCTTTGTTATATCTATTTGAGTCTAAAATTTGGTCACAATATAGAAAATTGAGCTAGCATAATGTCGGCATTGGATTCATGTCATTTTGAGATCTAAATCAAAAATTACGGATGATTTAGTGCGGGCAAGTCAAGTTGATTGGTCAGTTCAAATTATCTTTCTGATATGATCATTGGTGCTCATTTAATAAAGGCTGATAAGCTTAGCATAATGGATGGCATCATGCAGTTTGGGATAAATTGGATAACTTGGAGGCTTTTTCGTATCTATTTGAGTCTGAAATTTTTTCATATTATAGAAAATTGAGCTAGCATAACATGGGCGTTGTATTCATGTCATTCAGAGATCAAAATCAAATGTTACGGACGATTTAGTGCGGACATGTCAAGTTTATTGGTCTGTTCAAATGATCATTCTAAGCTGATCACTGGTGCTCATTGAGTAAAGGCTTATAAGTGAAGCATAATGCATGACATCACGCGGTTTGGGATAGATTGGATTACTTGGAGGCTTTGTCGTATCTATTTGAGTCTAAAAATTTTTCACAGTATACAAAATTGAGCTAGCATAATGCGGTCGTTGGGTTCATGTCATTCTGATATCCAATTCAAAAGTTACGGACAATTTGGACATGTCAAGTTGATTGGTTAGTTCAAATGATCATTCTGATTTGATAATTGGTGCTCATTGACTAAAGGCTTATAAGTGAAGCATAATGCCTGGCATCAAATAGTTAGGGATAGATTGGATTACTTGTAGGCTTTGTCGTATCTATTTGAGTCTTAATTATTTTTCATTGTATAGAAAATTGAGCTAGCAAAACGTGGGCGATGGATTCATGTCATTCTGAGGTCTAAATAGAAAGTTACGGATGGTTTAGTGCGGACATGTCAAGTTGATTGGTCAGTTCAAATGATCATTCTATCTTATCATTGGTTCTCATTGAATAAAGGCTTACAAGTGAAGCATAATGCACTGCATCACATAGTTTGGGACAGATTGGATTACTTGGAGGCTTTGTCGTATCTATTTGATTTTGAGAAATTGTCATAGTATAGAAAATTAAGTTAGCATAACGTGGGCATTGGATTCATGTCATTTGAGCTCTAAATCAAAAGTTATGCACGATTTAGTACTGACATGTCAATTTGAGTGGTCAGTTCAAATGATCATTCTAAGCTCATCATTGGTGCTCATTGAGTAAATGCTTACAAGTGTACCATAATGCACGGCATCACGCATTTTGGGATAGATTGGATTACTTGGAGCCTCTATCGTATCTATTTGAGTTTGAAATTTTGTTACAATATAGAAAATTGAGCTAGCATAACGTGGGTATTTGATTCCTGTAATTGTGAGCTCTAAATCAAAAGTTACGAACGATTTAGTGCGAACATATCAAGTTGATTGGTCAGTTCAAATGATCATTCCGATATGATCATTGGTGCTCATTGAATAAAGGCTTATAAGCGAATCATAATACATGGCATCATTCAGTTTGGGATAGATTGGATGACTTGGAGGCTTTGTCGTATCTATTTGAGTATGAAATTTTGTCACAATTTAGAAAATTGAGCTAGCTTAACATGGGCCTTGGATTCATGTCATTCTGAGCTCTAAATCTAAATTGAAGGACGAATTAGTGTTGACATGACAAGTTGATCGGCTAGCTAAAATGATCATTCTAAACAGATCGATGGTTCTCATTGAGTAAAGGCTAATAAATGAATTATAATGAATGGCATCATGCAGATTAGGATAGATTAAATTACTTGGAAGCTTTGTCATATAAAGTTGAGTCTGAAATTTTGTCATAGTAGAGAAAATTGAGGCAGCATAATGTGGGCGTTGGATTCATGTCATTCTGAGCTCTGAACCAAAAGTTACAGATGATTTAGTGCGGACATGTCAAGTTGATTGGCCAGTTTAAATGATCATTCTAAGCTCATCATTGGTGCTCATTGAGTAAAGGCTTATAGGTGAAGCATAATGCATGGCATCACCCATTTTAGGATATATTGGATTACTTGGTGGCTTTGTCAAATCTATTCCAGGCTGAAAAATTGTCACAATATTGAAAATTGAACTACTATAACGTGGGCACTGGATTCATGTCATTGTGAGCTCTAAATCAAAAGTTACGGATGATTTAGTGCGGACATGTCCAGTTGATTGGTCAGTTCAAATGATCATTCTAAGCTGTTCATTGGTGCTTATTGAGTAAAGGCTTATAAGTGAAGCATAATGCATGGCATTACGCAGTTAGGGATAGATTGGTTTACTTGGAGGCTTTGTCGTATCTATTTGAGTCTGACATTTTGTCAAAATATAGAAAATCGAGCTAGCATAACGTGGGCATTGGATTCATGTTAGTCTGAGTTGTAAATCAAAAGTTACAGACGATTTAATGGGGACATGTCAAGTTGATTAGTCTGTTCAAATGATCATTCTAATCTGATCATTGGTGCTAATTGAGTAACGGTTTATAAGTGAAGTATAATGCATGGCATCACGCAGTTTTGGATAGATTGATTTACTGGGAGGCATTGTTGTGTCTATTTGACTATGAAATTTTGTCACAATAAAAAAAATTGAGCTAGCATAACGTGGGCGTTGGATTCATGTCATTCTGAGAAGTAAATCAAAAGTTACGGACGATTTAGTGCGGACTTGTCAAGTTGATTGGTCAGTTCAAATGATCATTCTAAGCTGATCATTGGTGCTCATTAAGTAAAGGCTTTTAAGTGAAGCATAATGCATGGCATCACACAGTTTGTGATAGATTGGATTCCTTGGAGACTTTGTCTTATCTATTTGAGTCTGAAATTTTGTCACAATATAGAAAAGTGAGCTAGAGTAACGTGGGAATTGGATTCATGTCATTCTGAGCACTAAATCAAAAGTTACAGAAGATTTAGTGCAAACATGTCAAGTTGATTGGTCAGTTCAAATGATCATTCTAAACTGATCGTTAGTGCTCACTGAGTAAAGGCTTATAAGTGAAGCATAATGTACGGCATCACGCAGTTTGGGATAGATTGGATTACTTTTAAACTTTGTCGTTTCTATTTGAGTCTGAAAAATTGTCGCAATATAGAAAATTGAACTAGTATAACATGGGCATTGGATTCATGTCATTCTTAGCTCCAAATCAAAAGTTACAGACGATTAAATTCGGACATGTCAAGTTTATTGGTCAGTTCAAATGATCATTCTAAACTGATCATTTGTGCTCATTGAGTAAAGGCTTATAAGTGAAGCATAATGCATGGCATCACGCAGTTTGGGATAAATTGGTTTACATGGAGGCTTTGTCGTATCTATTTGAGTCTGAAATTTTGTCACAATATAGAAAATTGAGCTAGCATAATGTTGCCGTTGGATTCATGTCATTTTGAGCTCTAAATCAAAAGTAACAGGCGATTTAGTGCGGATTTGTCAAGTTTATTGGACAGTTCAAATGATCATTGGAGCTTATTGAGTAACGGCTTATAAGTTAGCATAATGCATAGCATCACGCAGTTTTGGATAGATTGGTTTACTTGAAGGGTTAGTCGTATCTATTTGAGTCTGAAATTTTGAAACAATATAGAAAATTGAGCTAGCAAAACGTGGGCGTTGGATTCATGTCATTCTGAGCACTAAATCAAATGTTACAGACGATTTAGTGTGGACTTGTCAAGTTGATTGGTCAGTTCAAATGATCATTCTAATCTGATCATTTGTGCTTATTGAGTAACGACATATAAGTTAAGCATAATGCATGGCATTACTCAGTTTTGGATTGATTGGTTTACTTGGAGGCTTGGTCGTATCTATTTGAGTCTGAAATTTTGTCACAATATAGAAAATTGAGCTAGCATAACGTGGGCGTTGGATTCTTGTCATTCTGAGCACTAAATCAAAACTTACAAACGATTTAGTGCGTACATGTCAAGTTGATTGGTCAGTTCAAATGATCATTCTAATCTGATCATTTTTGCTTATTTAGTAATGGCTTATAAGTTGAGCATAATGCATGGCATCACTCTGTTTTGGATAGATTGGTTTACTTGGAGGCTTTGTCGTATCTATTTAAGTCTGAAATTTTGTCACAATATAGAAAATTGAGCTAGTGGGCATGTCAAGTTGATTGGTTAGTTCAATGATCATTCTAAGCTGACCATTGGTGCTTATTGAGTAACGGCTTAAAAGTGAAGCATAATGCATGGCATTACGCAGTTTTAGATAGATTAGTTTACTTGTAGGCCTTGTCGTATCTATTTGAGTCTGAAAAATTGTCATAGTATAGAAAATTGAGCTAGCATAACGTGGGCGTTGGATTTATGTCATTCTGAGCTCTAAATCAAAAACTACAGACGGTTTAGTGCGGACATGTCAAGTTCATTGGTCAATTCAAATGATCATTATAAGCTGATTATTGGTGCTCATTGAGTCAAGGCTTATAAGTGAAGCCTAATGCATGGCATCACACAGTTTGGGATAAATTGGTTTACATGGAAGCTTTGTCGTACCTATTTGAGTCTGAAATTTTGTCACAATATAGAAAATTGAGCTAGGATAATGTGGGCATTGGATTCATGTCATTCGGAGCACTAAATCAAAACATAAAAACGATTTAGTGCGGACATGTCAAGTTGATTGGCCAGTTCAAATGATCATTCTAATCTGATCATTTGTGCTTATTGAGTAACGGCTTATAAGTGAGCATAATGCATGACATCACGCAGTTTTGGATAGATTGGTTTACTTGGAGGCTTTGTCGTATCTATTTGAGTCTGAAATTTTGTCACAATATAGAAAATTGAGCTAGCATAACGTGGGCGTTGGATTCATGTCATTCTGAGCATTAAATCAAATGTTACAGATGATTTAGTGCGAACATGTCAAGTTGATTTGACAGTTCAATGATCATTCTAAGCTGATCATTGGTGCTTATTGAGTAACGGCTTATAAGTGAAGCATAATGCATGGCATCATGCAGTTTTAGATAGATTGGTTTACTTGAAGGTTTGTCATATCTATTTGAATCTAAAAAATTGTCATAGTATAGAAAATTGAGCTAGCATAACATGGGTGTTGGATTGATGTCATTCTGAGCTCTTAATCAAAAGTTACAGACGATTTAGTGCGGACATGTCAAGTTGATTGGTCAATTCAAATGATCATTATAAGCTTATCATTGGTGCTCATTGNGCTTATAAGTGAAGCATAATGCATGGCATCACGCAGTTTGGGATAGATTGGTTTTCTTGGAAGCTTTTTGTATCTGTTTGAGTCTAAAATTTTGTCAAAAATCTCTCAGTCTTAGGACTAAAAACTCACGGTTTCATTCAACCATAAAAGCTGCTTCCTTTGAGCTCTTCAAAGCCTAACAATGGAGGATACAGTTCAAATTAGTTCCAGCCTGAAACCTACGGTGACAGCAGTAGTTCTCAAAGGCTTGAACTACACATTATGGTCAAGAACTATCAAGACAGCCATGTGTGGCAAAGGACTTTGGAATCACATCTTGGAGGATAATACTCCATCTATAGATGATCCAAAGGAGAAGAAGGATGAGGCAACAAGAAAAGAAGAAGCTAGGTGGTCCCAAGAAGATCAATCAGTCCTTGGATTCCTCCAAAATTCATTGGACCCATCCATTCTTGAAGCTTATTCACATTGTGAAACTGCCAAGTCTCTTTGGGACACTCTCAAGAGGGTGTATGGTGATGTTTCAAACCTCAGCCGTGTGTATGAGGTTAAGAAGGCTCTCAATGATCTACACCAAGAGGATATGGAGTTCACAAAATTCCTGGGCAAGTTCCAGTCAACATGTTCCGAGCTTGACATGTTGAGACCAAGTTCTATGGATCCAAAGGTGCTTAATGAAAGGAAGGAACAAGACAAGATATTTGGGCTCCTTCTCAACCTAAATCCAGCCTTTTAGGATGTGATTAAGTCCATCCTGAGAGAGCCAAAACTCCCTGATTTCGAAGAGGTGTGCTCACGGATTCAAAGGGAGCAAGGCAACATTGGTTTGTTTGGTGGTAAAGGAGAACTAGTCATGGCCCACAAAAGCGTGTTTAAGCAAGAGGATAGGAAGAGTGTGATGTGTGAGCATTGTAAGAGGAATGGCCACATCAAGGACAAGTGCTGGATACTTCATCCTCATCTCAAGCCAAACCGGTTCAAGGATTCAAAGGCTAACATCTCTCAAATGGGTGCGACTGAACCGGCAAGTTCATCCAACCAAGGAGGGGAGCTAGCTATGAATGTATCCATGGAGTATGTTAAGAAGAGTGACTTGGAGGATCTCATCAAGGCATATGCCTCAAAACTCTCCGGTATCACACTCTACTCCCATAAATCGCTTGATAAACCAGATCATAAGTTGGTAGTGGATTCAGGTGCTTCTCACCATATGATTAGCACTGCTAGGTTGTTAAAGAACATTGAACCATGTCTAGGACAAGTAACTATAGCTGATGGTAAGGGTATTCCAATTGAAGGAACCGGAAAATTAAGACTATTTGACAAAGAAACTAATGCATTCTTTGTACCTAAATTTAAGTCTAATCTAGTTTCTGTCAAAAGGGCTACTTAAAGACCTCAATTGCAATGTTACATTTGGGCCTAACAATGTTTACTTTCAGGATATTAAGAGTGGTAAGATACTTGGAGGTGGTGTAACTCAAGATGAGCTCTATGTTCTTGAAGACCCTCCAAGCAATATGGATTCCTTAGCTTTCAAATCCTGTGTTTTTGCTAATAAAGATGTCTTATGGCATGCTAGATTAGGACATCCTCATGCTCGTGCTTTAAGCTTAATAATTCCTAATGTCGCTTATGATCACTCAGTTTGTGAGGCTTGTATCCTTGGCAAACATTGTCGTGTTGTTTTCCCTTAATCGTCTACAATTTATGAGCATTGCTTTGATTTAGTACATTCCGATGTTTGGACCTCACCTTACATGTCTAGAGATAGGAATAAATACTTTGTGACCCTTATAGATGAGAAATCGAAATATACATGGGTTACATTACTTCCATCTAAAGATAGGGTTTATGAGGCATTTATAAACTTTCATAATTATGTTACTAATCAATTCAATGCCAAAATCAAAGTGTTAAGATCAGATAATGGAGGGGAATACACAAGTCAAAGATTCAAAGCTCACCTAAACAAACATGGAATACTACATCAAACTAGCTGCCCACACACACCACAACAAAATGGAGTTGCTGAAAGGAAGAACCGACACTTAATGGAAGTAGGAAGAACCGACACTTAATGGAAGTAGCAAGATCCATGATGTTTCATACCAATGTTCCTAAAAGTTTTTGGGGAGATGCAGTCTTGGTTGCTTGCTACCTGATCAATCGGATTCCAACCAAAGTCTTGCAAGATATATCCCCATTTGAGGTACTCAATAAAACTAAACCTTCCATTGATCATTTACGTGTATTTGGGTGTGTGTGCTTTGTGTATTTCCAGGTGATCTAAGAAACAAGTTGGAGGCAAAGAGCATCAAGTGTATGTTCCTTGGATATTCGACAACACAAAAGGGTTATAAGTGCTATGATCCGAGAAACAACAGGACATATGTGTCTAGAGATGTCAAGTTCATAGAAGAACGAAGCTATTATGATCAGAAAGATTGGGAAGGATTGAAGGATCTCTCAAGGTCACCTTTTGATTTGGCTACGAGTTTGAGGTTTCTCTTGAATCATTTGGGAAATGATCTGCCAAAGGATTCAAGACACGAAGAAACAAGAACCTTAAGTAGTTCACAAGATACCCAAGAGAATGAACAAGGGGTGGTAACTCAAGAACCAACTCCAATCCAAGAAGAAGCTATGGCCCAAAAATCAAGAACAAGACGACTTGGAAGTGGGTATAGAGGAACCTATTCACCAAATGGAAGAGGAAACGGTTGTAGAGGAGGCTGCACCACCTGTTCAGCATTTTAAGGAGGAGTACTAGACTTAGGAACACTAGGGTATTCTACAACAACCAGGCCGTGGCTCATCCCATACAAGCTGTTTGTTCCCTTGACCTCTTGCCATCTAGTCATCAAGCATTCTTTGGAAAGATTGAACAAAGTCAGATTCCAAGGACTTATGAAGAAGCTGAGAGCAAGAAAGAATGGTTAGATGCAGTAAGAGATGAGAAGGCAGCTATGGAAAGGAATCATACATGGGATATACAAGAACTTCCCAAAGGCAAGAAGGCTGTGAGTTCCAAGTGGGTGTTCACCATCAAGTATAAGAGGAATGGGGACATAGAAAGGTACAAGGCACGTCTAGTTGCAAGAGGTTTCACTCAGACATATGGAGAGGACTATACTGATACATTTGCTCCGGTGGCTAAGCTACACACTGTAAGGGTTGTTCTTTCACTAGCTACGAATCTGACTTGGGACTTATGGCAAATGGATGTCAAGGACGCATTCCTACAAGGAGAACTTGAAGAGGAAGTGTATATGACTCCACCACCAGGCCTTGAAGATTTTTGCAAAGAGGGACAGGTTCTAAGACTTAGGAAAGCAATATATGGGTTGAAGCAGTCACCAAAGGCCTGGTATCACAAATTAAGCTCCACACTTACTGATAATGGGTTTAGGAAATCCCATTCAGATCATACTTTGTTCACTCGTCAAAACTCCAAAGGAATCGTGCCGGTCTTGGTTTATGTGGATGACCTTATCATCACAGGAGATGATAAGGAAGGAATTCAGTCCACAAAGGCCTTCTTAAACAGATCATTTGACATCAAGGATCTTGGAGAGTTGAAGTACTTCTTGGGTATTGAAGTGTGTCGGTCTCAAGAAGGTCTCTTTCTATCCCAAAGAAAGTATGCTCTTGATCTGTTGACAGACACGGGAAAGCTTGGGGCTAAACCGGCCAAAACTCCTCTTGAAGATGGCTACAAGGTCAACGGAAAGGGGGAGAAAGCTGATGAGTTATTTAAGGATGTTTCTCAGTATAGGAGACTAGTTGGGAAGCTGATCTACCTCACCCTCACACGACCAGACTTGTGGTTTGCTGTGAATCAAGTAAGTCAACATATGCAAAAGCCTACTGTATATCATTGGAGCATGGTAGAAAGGATCCTTAGATACATCAAAGGATCTCCTGGTCAAGGTATATGGATGGGCAAGAATGGGAACACTGAGATTGTCGGGTATTGTGATGCGGATTGGGCTGGTGATAGGGTGGATAGGAAATCAACCACTGGGTATTGCACCTTCGTTGGTGGGAACTTAGTCACTTGGAAGACTAAGAAGCAGAAGGTGGTATCATGTTCTAGTGCTGAAGCAGAATATAGGGCTATGAGGAAGCTGACAAATGAAGTAACTTGGCTCAAAGCACTCTTGAAAGATTTCGGTATTGCACAACCAGGGCCAATTACCTTCCATTGTGATAATCAGGCAGCCATTCACATAGCTTCAAACTCAGTGTTTCACGAGAGGACCAAGCACATAGAGATCGACTGCCATAAGGTTAGGGAGAAAGTTCAAGATGGAACCATTCTGCCATGTTATACAAGGAGTGAAGACCAACTAGCTGACATCTTCACAAAGGCAGCAAGTCTCAAAGTTTGCAAGAACATCTTTAGCAAACTTGGGCTTGTTGATTTATCACACCCATGATCAAAGGTCTCCTAATCCAAGAGCAACACACTCTTTTTCCCTTATTAAGGTTTTGTCCCAAGTGGTTTTCCTTAATAAGGTTTTTAATGAGGTGTTGCCTTGGGTTCCCAAGCTTAAGACTTTAGGGTGATTCCAAAGTCTTTAGCTTGAGGGGGAGTATTGACATAGGAAAATCAAATAAGACCTATCTTGACCTACAAGGCAAGTGTGAGCACGAAAATTCAGTTTGAATAACAAGGGAAATGAAAAAGGATGGGTTATTATTAACCACATGGTTGAAATGGTTAAATAGCTACCTTGGGAGAAGAATCAAGGTGGAAAAAGTCATGCCCATGCTGCACACAGTCTTGGCAACCACACCAAACAGTCATGCCCATGCTGCACACAGTCTTGGCAACCACACCAAACAGTCATGCCCATGCTGTCTCCTCTCTTCTCATTGGTTGTTGACAGGCTCCTCCTCTATTCAAACTCATCCACAAGTTTGAATTCGTTTTCTTTTGTGTTCACATTGTAAATCCTCTATAAAAGGGCTGTAAAGACTCAATGTATAATATATTCTTAGGAGATTCTTCTCCATAAGTCTAAGTCATTTCTCATTTTCTCATACTTCTCTTTGAGTTTTCAGATTCAATTCTTCACATTTCTCCTCTATAATCTCAATATTCTTACATCACGCAGTTTGGGATAGATTGGTTTTCTTGGAAGCTTTTTGTATCTGTTTGAGTCTAAAATTTTGTCACAATATAGAAAATTGAGCTAGCATAATGTGGGTGTTGGATTCATGTCATTCTAAGCTCTAAATCAAAATTTCTGGATTAATTAGTGCGGACATGTCAAGTTGATTAGTCATTTCAAATGATCATTCTAAGATGATCATTGGTGCTCATTGAGTAAAGGCTAATAAGAAAAGCATAATGCATGGCATATCTCAGTTTGGGATAGATTAGATTATTTGGAGGCTTCGTCGTATCTATTTGATTCTGAAAAATTGCCGTAGTATAGAAAATTAAGCTAGCATAACGTGGGCGTTGGATTCATGTCATTCTGAGCTTTAAATAAGAAGTTATGGACGATTTAGAGCGTTCATGTCATGTTAATTTGTCAGTTCAAATGATCATTCTAAGCTGATCATTGGTGCTCATTGAGTAAAAGCTTATAAGTGAAGCATAACACATGGCATCACACAGTTTTGGATAGATTTGTTTACTTTGAGGCTTTGTCGTATCTATTTGAAGTAAAATTTTGTCACAATATAGAAAATTGAGCTAGCATAACATGGACGTTGGATTCATGTCATTCTGAGCACTAAATCAAAAGTTACAGTTGATTTAGTGCGGACATTCCAAGTTAATTAGTCAGTTCAAATGATCATTCTAAGCTGATCATTGGTGCTCATTGAGTAAAAGCTTACAAGTGAAGCATAACACTTGGCATCACACAGTTTTGGATAGATTGGTTTACTTGGAAGCTTTGTCGTATCTATTTGAGTCTGAAATTTTGTCACAATATAGAAAATTGAGCTAGCATAACGTGGGCGTTGGATTCATGTCATTCTGAGCACTAAATCAAAAGTTACAGACGATTTAGTGCGGACATGTCAAGTTGATTGGTCAGTTCAAATGATCATTCTAAGCTGATCATTGGTGCTTATTGAGTAACGGCTTATAAGTGAAGCATAATGCATGGCATCACGCAGTTTTAGATAGATTGGTTTACTTGGAGGCTTTGTCGTATCTATTTGAGTCTGAAATTTTGTCACAATATAGAAAATTGAGCTAGCATAACGTGGGCGTTGGATTCATGTCATTCTGAGCACTAAATCAAAAGTTACAGACGATTTAGTGCAGACATGTCAAGTTGATTGGTCAGTTCAAATGATCATTCTAAGCTGATCATTGGTGCTTATTGAGTAACGGCTTATAAGTGAAGCATAATGCATGGCATCACGCAGTTTTGGATAGATTGGTTTACTTGGAGGCTTTGTCGTATCTATTTGAGTCTGAAATTTTGTCACAATATAGAAAATTGAGCTAGCATAACGTGGGCGTTGGATTCATTTCATTCTGAACACTAAATCAAAAGTTACGGACGATTTAGTGCCGACATGTCAAGTTGATTGGTCAGTTCAAATGATCATTCTAAGCTGATCATTGGTGCTTATTGAGTAACGGCTTATAAGTGAAGCATAATGCATGGCATCACGCAGTTTTGGATAGATTGGTTTACTTGGAGGCTTTGTCGTATCTATTTGAGTCTGAAATTTTGTCACAATATAGAAAATTGAGCTAGCATAACGTGGGCGTTGGATTCATGTCATTCTGAGCACTAAATCAAAAGTTACAGACGATTTAGTGCGGACATGTCAAGTTAATTGGTCAGTTCAAATGATCATTCTAAGCTGATCATTGGTGCTCATTGAGTAAAGGCTTATAAGTGAAGCATAATGCATGGCATCACACAGTTTTGATAGATTGGTTTACTTGGAGGCTTTGTCGTATCTATTTGAGTCAAAAATTTTGTCACAATATAGAAAATTGAGCTAGCATAACATGGGCGTTTGATTCATGTCATTCTGAGCTCTAAATCAAAAGTTACAGACGATTTAGTGCGGACATGTCAAGTTGATTGGTCAGTTCAAATGATCATTCTAAGCTGATCATTGGTGCTTATTGAGTAACGGCTTATAAGTGAAGCATAATGCATGGCATCACGCAGTTTGGGATAGATTGGTTTACTTGGAGGCTTCGTCGTATCTATTTGAGTCTGAAAAATTGTCAAAATATAGAAAATTGAGCTAGCATAACGTGGGTGTTGGATTCATGTCATTCTGAGCTTTAAATCAGAAGTTACGGACGATTTAGAGTGTTCATGTCAAGTTAATTGGTCAGTTCAAATGATCATTCTAAGCTGATCATTGGTGCCCATTGAGTAAATGCTTATAAGTGAAGCATAACGCATGGCATCACACAGTTTTGGATAGATCGGTTTACTTGGAGGCTTTGTCGTATCTATTTGAGTCTGAAATTTTGTCACAATATAGAAAATTGGGCTAGCATAACGTGGGCGTTGGATTCATGTCATTCTGAGCACTAAATCAAAAGTTACAGTTGATTTAGTGCGGACATTTCAAGTTGATTGGTCAGTTCAAATGATCATTCTAAGCTGATAATTGGTGCTTATTGAGTAACGGCTTATAAGTGAAGCATAATGCATGGCATCACGCAGTTTTGGATAGATTGGTTTACTTGGTGGCTTTGTCGTATCTATTTGAGTCTGAAATTTTGTCACAATATAGAAAATTGAGCTAGCATAACGTGGGCGTTGGATTCATGTCATTCTGAGCACTAAATCAAAAGTTACAGACGATTTAGTGCGGATATGTCAAGTTGATTGGTCAGTTCAAATTATCATTCTAAGCTGATCGTTGGTGCTTATTAAATAACGGCATATAAGTGAGCATAATGCATGGCATCAAGGCTTTATGGTATCTATTGAGTCTAATGCATGGCATCACGCTGTTTTGGGATAGATTTGATTAGTTGGAGGCTTCGTCGTATCTATTTGAATCTGAAAAATTGTCATAGTATAGAAAATTGAGCTAGCATAATGGATTCATGTCATTCTGAGCTTTAAATCAGAAGTTATAGACGATTTAGAGTGCATGTCAGTTAATTGGTCAGTTCATGATCATTCTAAGCTGATCATTGGTCATTGAGTGGTTTACTTGGAGGCTTTGTCGTATCTATTTGAGTCTGAAATTTTCTCACAATATAGAAAGTTGAGCTAGCATAACGTGGGCATTGGATTCATGTCATTCTGAGCACTAAATCAAAAGTTATAGGCGATTTAGTGCGGACATGTCAAGTTGATTGGTCAGTTCAAATGATCATTCTAAGCTGATCATTGGTGCTTATTAAGTAACGGCTTATAAGTGAGCATAATGCATGGCATCAGCAGTTTTGGATAGATTGCTTTACTTGGAGGCTTTGTCGTATATATTTGAGTCTGAAATTTGTCACAATATAGAAAATTGAGCTAGCATAACGTGGGCGTTGGATTCATTTCATTCTGAACACTAAATCAAAAGTTACGACAATTTAGTGCGGACATGTCAAGTTGATTGGTCAGTTCAAATGATCATTCTAAGTTGATAATTGGTGCTTATTGAGTAACGGCTTATAAGTGAAGCATAATGCATGGCATCACGCAGTTTTGGATAGATTGGTTTACTTGGTGGCTTTGTCGTATCTATTTGAGTCTGAAATTTTGTCACAATATAGAAAATGCGCTAGCATAACGTGGGCGTTGGATTCATGTCATTCTGAGCACTAAATCAAAAGTTACAGACGATTTAGTGCGGATATGTCAAGTTGATTGGTTAGTTCAAATTATCATTCTAAGCTGATCGTTGGTGCTTATTAAATAACGGCATATAAGTGAGCATAATGCATGGCATCACACAATTTTGGATAGATTGGTTTACTTGGAGGCTTTATCGTATCTATTTTTTGTCTGAAATTTTGTATCAATATAGAAAATTGAGCTAGCATAACGTGGGCGCTGGATTGATGTCATTCTGAGCACTAAATCAAAAGTTACGGACGATTTAGTGCCGACATGTCAAGTTGATTGGTCAGTTCAAATGATGCATTCTAAGCTGATCATTGGTGCTTAAGTAATGGCTTATAAGTGCAGCATAATGCATGGCATCACGCTATTTTGAAATAGATTGGATTAGTTGGAGGCTTCGTCTTATCTATTTGAGTCTGAAAAATTGTCATAGTATAGAAAATTGAGCTAGCATAACGTGGGTGTTGGATTCATGTCATTCTGACCTTTAAATCAGAAGTTACTGGCGATTTAGTGCGGACTTGTCAAGTTGATTGGTCAGTTCAAATGATCATTCTAACCTGCTCATTAGTGCTTATTAAGTAACGGCTTATAAGTGAGCATAATGCATGGCATCATGCAGTTTTGGATAGATTGGTTTACTTGCAGGCTTTGTCGTATCTATTTGAGTATGATATTTTGTCAAAACATAAAAAATTGAGCTAGCATAACGTGGGCGTCGGATTCATTTCATTCTGAGCACTAAATAAAAAGTTACGGACGATTTAGTGCCGACATGTCAAGTTGATTGGTTAGTTCAAATGATCATTCTAAGCTGATCATTGGTGCTTATTGAGTAACGGCTTATAAATGAAGCATAATGCATGGCATCACATAGTTTTGGATATATTGGTTTACTTGGAGGCTTTGTCGTATCTATTTGAGTCTGAAATTTTATCATAATATAGAAAATTGAGGTAGCATAACGTGGACGTTCGATTCATGTCATTCTGAGCACTAATTCAAAAGTTACAGACGATTTAGTGCGGACATGTCAAGTTAATTGGTCAGTTCAAATGATCATTCTAAGCTGATCATTGGTGCTTATTGACTAACGGCTAATAGGTGAAGCATAGTGCATGGGATAACAAAGTTTTAGATAGATTGGTTTACTTGGAGGCTTTGTCGTATCTATTTGAGTCTGAAATTTTCTCACAATATAGAAAATTAAGCTAGCATAACGTGGGCGTTGGATTTATGTCATTCTGAACACTAAATCAAATGTTACGGACGATTTAGTGCAGACATGTCAAGTTGATTGGTCAGTTCAAATGATCATTCTAAGCTGATCATTGGTGCTTATTGAGTAACGGCTTATAAGTGCAGCATAATGCTTGGCATCACGCTGTTTTGGGATAGATTGGATTAGTTGGAGGCTTCGTCTTATCTATTTGAGTCTGAAAAATTTTCATAGTATAGAAAATTTAGCTAGCATAACGTGGGTCTTGGATTCATGTCATTCTGAGCTTTAAATCAGCAGAAGTTACGGACGATTTAGAGTGTTCATGTCAAGTTAATTGGTCAGTTCAAATGATCATTCTAAGCTGATCATTGGTGGCCATTGAGTAAATGCTTATAAGTGAAGCATAACGCATGGCATCACACATTTTGGGATAGATCGGTTTACTTGGAGGCTTTGTCGTATCTATTTGTGTCTGAAATTTTCTTACAATATAGAAAGTTGAGCTAGCATAACGTGGGAGTTGGATTCATATCATTCCGAGCACTAAATCAAAAGTTACAGTCGATTTAGTGCGGACTTGTCAAGTTGATTGGTCAGTTCAAATGATCATTCTAACCTGATAATTGGTGCTTATTAAGTACCGGATTATAAGTGAGCATAATGCATGGCATCACGCAGTTTTGGATAGATTGGTTTACTTGGAGGCTTTGTCGTATCTATTAGAGTCTGAAATTTTGTCACAATATAGAAAATTGAGCTAGCATAACGTGGGCGTTGGATTCATTTCATTCTGAGCACTAAATAAAAACTTACAGACGATTTAGTGCGGACATGTCAAGTTGATTGGTCAGTTCAAATGATCAATCTAAGTTGACCATTCGTGCTCATTGAGTAAAGGCTTATTAGTGAAGCATAATGCATGGCATCACGCAGTTTGGGATAGATTTTTTCGTATCTGTTTGAGTCTAAAATTTTGTCACAATATAGAAAATTGAGCAAGCATAATGTGGGCGTTGGATTCATGTCATTCTAAGTTCTAAATCAAAAGTTATGGATGAATTAGTGCGGACATGTCAAGTTGATTAGTCATTTCAAAGTCTAAGATGATCATTGGTGCTCATTGAGTAAAGGCTTATAAGCAAAGCATAATGCATGGAATATCGCAGTTTGGGATAGATTGGATTATCTGGAGGCTTCGTCGTATCTATTTGAGTCTGAAAAATTGCCATAGTATAGAAAATTAAGCTAGCATAACGTGGGCGTTGGATTCATCTCATTCTGAGCTTTAAATCAGAAGTTATGGACGATTTAGAGCGTTCATGTCAAGTTAATTGGTCAGTTCAAATGATCATTCTAAGCTGATCATTGGTGCTCATTGAGTAAAAGCTTATAAGTGAGGCATAACACATGGCATCACACAGTTGTGGATAGATTGGTTTACTTGGAGGCTTTGTCGTATCTATTTGAGTCTGAAATTTTGTCACAATATAGAAAATTGAGCTAGCATAACGTGGGCGTTTGATTAATGTCATTCTGAGCACTAAATCAAAAGTTACAGNCTGATCATTGGTGCTTATTGAGTAACGGCTTATAAGTGAAGCATAATGTATGGCATCACGCAGTTTTAGATAGATTGGTTTACTTGTAGGCTTTGTCGTGTCTATTTGCGTCTGAAAAATTGTCATAGTATAGAAAATTGAGCTAGCATAACGTGGGCATTGGATTTATGTCATTCTGAACACTAAATCAACTTACAGACGATTTAGTGCGGACATGTCAAGTTGATTGGTCAGTTCAATGATCATTTTAAGTTGATCATTGGTGCTTATTGAGTAACGGCTTATAAGTGAAGCATAATGCATGGCATCACACAGTTTTAGTTAGATTGGTTTACTTGTAGGCTTTGTCGTATCTATTTGCGTCTGAAAAATTGTCATAGTATAAATAATTGAGCTAGCATAACATGGGCATTGGATTTATGTCATTCTGAGCACTAAATCAACTTATAGACGATTTAGTGCGGACATGTCAAGTTGATTGGTCAGTTCAATGATCATTTTAAGTTGATCATTGGTGCTTATTGAGTAACGGCTTATAAGTGAAGCATAATGCATGGCTTCACACAGTTTTAGTTAGATTGGTTTACTTGTAGGCTTTGTCGTATCTATTTGAGTCTGAAAAATTGTCATAGTATAGAAAATTGACCTAGCATAGCGTGGGCGTTGGATTTATGTCATTCTGAGCACTAAATAAAAACTTACAGATGATTTAGTGCGGATATGTCAAGTTGATTGGTCAGTTCAATGATCATTTTAAGTTGATCATTGGTGCTTATTGAGTAACGGCTTATAAGTGAAGCATAATGCATGGCATCACACAGTTTTAGTTAGATTGGTTTACTTGTAGGCTTTGTCGTATCAGTTTGAGTCTGAACAATTGTCATAGTATAGAAAATTGAGCTAGAATAACGTGGGCATTGGATTGATGTCGTTCTGAGCACTAAATCAAAAGTTACAGAAGATTTACTGCGGACATGTCAAGTTGATTGGTCCATTCAAATGATCATTATAAGCTTATCATTGGTGCTCATTGAGTAAAGGCTTATAAGTGAAGAATAATGCATGGCATCATGCAGTTTGGGATAAATTGGTTTACATGGAGACTTTGTCGTATCTATTTGAGTCAGAAATTTTGTCACACTATAGATAATTGAGCTAGCATAATGTTGGCGTTGGATTCATGTCATTTTGAGCTCTAAATCAAAAGTTACAGGCGTTTTAGTGCGGATTTGTCAAGTTTATTGGGCAGTTCAAATTATCATTCTAAGCTGATCATTGGTGCTTATTGAGTAACGGCTTATAAGTTAGCATAATGCATGACATCACGCAGTTTTGGATAGAATGGTTTAATTGAAGGCTTTGTCGTATCTGTTTGAGTCGGAAATTTTGTCACAATGTAGAAAATTGAGCTAGCATAACGTGGGCGTTGGATTCATGTCATTCTGGGCACTAAATCAAAACTTACAGACGATTTAGTGCGTACATGTCAAGTTGATTGGTCAGTTCAAATGATCAGTCTAATGTGATCATTTGTGCTTATTGAATAACGGCTTATAGGTTAAGCATAATGCATGGCATCACTCAGTTTTGGATAGATTGGTTTAATTGGAGGCTTTGTCGTATCTATTTGAGTCTGAAATTTTGTCACAATATAGAAAATTGAGCTAGCATAACGTCGGCGTTGGATTCATGTCATTCTTAACACTAAATCAAAAGTTACAGACGATTTAGTGTGGACATGTCAAGTTGATTGGTAAGTTCAATGATCATTCTAAGCTGATCATTGGTGCTTATTGAGTAACGGCTTATAAGTGAAGCATAATGTATGGCATCACGCAGTTTAGATAGATGGTTTAACTTGTATTGCTTGTCGTATCTATTTGAGTCTGAAAAATTGTCATAGGTAAATACGAAAATTGTGAGCTAGCATAACGTGGGCGTTGGATTTATGTCATTCTGAGCTCTAAATCAAAAGCTACAGACGATTTAGTGCAGACATGTCAAGTTGATTGGTCAATTCAAATGATCATTATAAGCTGATCATTGGTGCTCATTGAGTCAAAGCTTTTAAGTGAAGCATAATGCATGGCATCAATCAGTTTTGGATAGATTGGTTTACTTGGAGGCTTTGTCGTATCTATTGGAGTCTCTAATTTTGACACAATATAGAAAATTGAGCAAGCATAACGAGCGCGTTGGATTCATGTCATTCTGAGCACTAAATCAAAGTACAGACGATTTAGTGCAGACATGTCAAGTTGATTGGTCAATTCAAATGATCATTATAAGCTGATCATTGGTGCTCATTGAGTAAGGCTTATAAGTGAAGCATAATGCATGGCATCACGCAGTTTTGGGATAAATTGGTTTACATGGAGGCTTTGTCGTATCTATTTGAGTCTGAAATTTTGTCACAATATAGAAAATTGAGCTAGCATAACGTGGGCGTTGGATTCATGTCATTTGAGCACTAAATCAAAAGTTAAAGACGATTTAGTGCGGATATGTCAAGTTGATTGGTCAGTTCAATGATCATTTTAAGTTGATCATTGGTGCTTATTGAGTAACGGCTTATAAGTGAAGCATAATGCATGGCATCACACAGTTTTTGTTAGATTGGTTTACTTGTAGGCTTTGTCGTATCTATTTGAGTCTGAAAAATTGTCAATTATAGAAAATTGAGCTAGAATAACGTGGGCGTTGGATTGATGTCATTCTGAGCACTAAATCAAAAGTTACAGACCATTTAGTGCGGACATGTCAAGTTGATTGGTCAATTCAAATGATCATTATAAGATGATCATTGGTGCTCATTGAGTAAAGGCTTATAAGTGAAGCATAATGCATGGCATCATGCAGTTTGGGATAAATTGGTTTACATGGAGACTTTGTCGTATGTATTTGAGTCTGAAATTTTGTCACAATATAGAGAATTGAGCTAGCATAATGTTGGCGTTGGATTCATGTCATTTTGAGCTCTAAATCAAAAGTTACAGGCGATTTAGTGCGGATTTGTCAAGTTTATTGCGCACTTCAAATTATCATTCTAAGCTGATCATTGGTGCTTATTGAGTAACAGCTTATAAATGAGCATAATGCATGACATCACGCAGTTTTGGATAGATTGGTTTACTTGAAGGCTTTTTTCGTATCTATTTGAGTCTGAAATTTTGTCAGAATACAGAAAATTGAGCTACCATAACGTGGGCGTTGGATTCATGTCATTCTGAGCACTAAATAAAATGTTACTGACGATTTAGTGCGAACATGTCAAGTTGATTGGTCAGTTCAAATGATCATTCTTATCTGATCATTTTTGCTTATTGAGTAACGGCTTATAAGTTAAGCATAATGCATGGCACAACTCAGTTTTGGATAGATTGGTTTAATTGGAGCCTTTGTCGTATCTATTTGAGTTTGAAATTTTCTCACAATATAGAAAATTGAGCTAGCATAACGTGGGCGTTGGATTCATGTCATTCTGAGCACTAAATCAAAAGTTACAGACGATTTAGTGTGGACATGTCAAGTTGATCGTTCAGTTCAATGATCATTCTAAGCTGATCATTGGTGCTCATTGAGTCAAGGCTTATAAGTGAAACATAATACATGGCATCACGCAATTTGGGATAAATTGGTTTACATGGAGACTTGGTCGTATCTATTTGAGTCTGAAATTTTGTCACAATATAGAAAATTGATCTAGCATAACATGGGCGTTGGATTCATGTCATTCTGAGCACCAAGTCAAAACTTAAAAACGATTTAGTGCGGACATGTCAAGTTGATTGGTCAGTTCAATGATCATTCTAAGCTGATCATTGGAACTTATTGAGTAACGGCTTATAAGTGAAGCATAATGCATGGCATCACGCAGTTTTAGTTAGATTGGTTTACTTGTAGGCTTTGTCGTATCTATTTGAGTCTGAAAAATTGTCATAGTATAGAAAATTGAGCTAGCGTAACGTGGGCGTTGGATTGATGTCATTCTGAGCACTCAATCAAAAGTTACAGACGATTTAGTGCGGACATGTCAAGTTGATTGGTCAATTGAAATTATCATTATAAGCTGATCATTGGTGCTCAATGAGTAAAGGATTATAAGTGAAGCATAATGCATGGCATCATGCAGTTTGGGATAAATTGGTTTACATGGAGGCTTTGTCGTATCTATTTGAGTCTGAAATTTTGTCACAATATAGAAAATTGAGCTAGCATAATGTTGGCGTTCGATTCACGTCATTTGGAGCTCTAAATAAAAAGCTACACCGATTTAGTGAGGATTTGTCAAGTTTATTGTACAGTTCAAATGATCATTCTAAGCTGATCATGGGTGCTTATTGAGTAACGGCTTATAAGTGAGCATAATGCATTACATCACGCAGTTTTGGATAGATTAGTTTACTTGAAGGCTTTGTCGTATCTATTTGAGTCTGAAATTTTGTCACAATATAGAAAATTGAGCTAGCATAACGTGGGCGTTGGATTCATGTCATTCTGAGCACTAATCAAAAGTTACGGACGATTGAGTGCTGACATGTCAAGTTGATTGGTCAGTTCAAATGATCATTCTAAGCTCATCATTGGTGCTTATTGAGTAACTGCTTACAAGTTAAGCATAATGAATGGCATCACGCAGTTTTGGATAGATTGGTTTACTTGGAGGCTTTGTCGTATCTATTTGAGTCTAAAATTTTGTCACAATATAGAAAATTGAACTAGCATAACGTGGGCGTTGGATTCATGTCATTCTGAGCTCTAAATCAAAAGTTACAGACGATTTAGTGTAGATTTGTCAAGTTGCTTGGAAAGTTCAGATTATCATTCTAAGCTGATCATTGGTGCTTATTAAGTAACGGCTTATAAATGAAGCAAAATGCATGGCATCACGCAGTTTGGGAATGATTGGTTTACTTGGAGGCTTTGTAGTATCTATTTGAGTATGAAATATTTTCACAATATAGAAAATTGAGCTAGTATAACCTGGGCCTTGGATTCATGTTATTCTGAGCTCTATATAAAAAGTTACTGGCGATTTAGTGCGGACACGTCAGGTTGATTGGTCAGTTCAAATGATCATTTTAAGCTGATCATAGGTGCTCATTGAGTAAAGGCTTATATGTGAAGCATAATGAATGGCATCACGAAGTTTGGGATATATGGTTTACTTGGAGGCTTTGTCGTATCTATTTGAGTTTGAAAAATTGTCACAATATAAAAAATTGAGCTAGCATAACGTGGGCGTTGGATTCATGTCATTTTGAGCACTAAATCAAAAGTTACACACGATTTAGTGCGGAATTTTCAAGTTGATTGGTCAGTTCAAATGTTCATTCTAAGCTGATCCTTGG
>JAEVFF010000187.1:77348-125393 GCA_018901945.1 Pugionium dolabratum
CAGGTTGATTGGTCAGTTCAAATGATCATTTTAAGCTAATCATAGGTGCTCATTGAGTAAAGGCTTATATCTGAAGCATAATGAATGGCATCACGCAGTTTGGGATATATTGGTTTACTTGGAGGCTTTGTCGTATCTATTTGAGTCTAAAAAATTGTGACGGTATAAAAAATTGAGCTAGCATAACGTGGGCGTTGGATTCATGTCCTTTTGAGCACTAAATCAAAAGTTACACACGATTTAATGAGGAATTGTCAAGTTGATTGGTCAGTTCAAATGTTCATTCTAAGCTGATCATTGGTGCTTATTAAGTAACAGCTTATAAGTGAGCATAATGCATGGTATCAAGCAGTTTTGGATAGATTGGTTTACTTGGACGCTTCGTCATATCTATTTGAGTCTGAAAATTGTCATAGTATAGAAAATTGAGCTAGCATATCGTGGGCGTTGGATTCATGTCATTCTGAGCTCTAAATCAAAAGTTACAGACGGTTTAGTGCTGACATGTCAAGTTGATTGGTCATTTCAAATGATCATTCCAAGCTGATCATTGGTGCTCACTGAAAAAAGGCTTATAAGTGAAGCATAATGCATGGCATCACGCAGTTTTAAATAGATTGGTTTACTTGGAGGCTTTTTCGTGTCTATTTGAGTTTGAAATTTTGTCTCAATATAGAAAATTGAGCTAGCATAACGTGGGCGTTGGATTCATGCCATTATGAGCAAAAAATCAAAAGTTACAGGCGATTTAGTGCGGATTTGTCAAGTTGATATGACAGTTCAAATGATCATTCTAAGCTGATCATTGGTGCTTATTAAGTAATGGCTTATAAGTGAACATTATGCATGGCATCACGCAGTTCTGGATAGATTGGTTTACTTGAAGGCTTTTTCGTAACTATTTGAGTCTGAAATTTTGTCACAATATAAAAAATTGAGCTAGCATAACGTGGGCGTTGGATTCATGTCATTTTGAGCTCTAAATCAAAAGTTATTGACGATTTAGTTCTGACATGTCAAGTTGATTGGTCATTTCAAATGATCATTCTAAGCTGATCATTGGTGCTCATTGAGTAAAGGCTTATAAGTGAAGCATAATGCATGGCATCACGCAGTTTTAAATAGATTGGTTTACTTGTGGCTTTGTCGTATCTATTTGAGTTTGAAATTTTGTCACAATATAGAAAATTGAGCTAGCATAACGTGCGCGTTGGATTCATGTCATTCTGAGCAAAAAATCAAAAGTTACAGGCGATTTAGTGCGGATTTGTCAAGTTGATTGGACAGTTCAAATGATCATTCTAAGCTGATCATTGGTGCTTATTAAGTAACGGCTTATAAGTGAGCATTATGCATGGCATCACGCAGTTTTGGATAGATTGATTTACTTGAAGGCTTTGCCGTATCTATTTCAGACTGAAATTTTTCACAATATAGAAAATTTAGCTAGCATAACGTGGGCGTTGGATTCATGTCATTTTGAGCTCTAAATCAAAAGTTATTGACGATTTAGTGCGGACAGGTCAAGTTGATTGGACAGTTCAAATGATCATTCAAAACTGATCATTGGTGCTTATTAAGTAACGGCTTATAAGTGAAGCATAATGCATGACATCACGCAGTTTGGGAAAGATTGGTTTACTTGGAGGATTTGTAATATCTATTTGAGTATGAAATTTTTTCACAATAGAGAAAATTGAGCTAGCATAACCTGGGCCTTGGATTCATGTCATTCTGAGCTCTAAATAAAAAGTTGCAGACGATTTAGTGCGGACACGTCAGGTTGATTTCTCAGTTCAAATGATCATTTTAAGCTGATCATAGGTGCTCATTGAGTAAAGACTTATATGTGAAGCATAATGAATGGCATGACGCAGTTTGGGATATATTGGTTTACTTGGAGGCTTTGCCGTATCTATTTGAGTCTGAAATTTTGTCACAATATAAAAAATTTCGCTAGCATAACGTGGGCGTTGGATTCATCTCATTTTGATCACTAAATCAAAAGTTACATACGATTTAGTGCGGAATTGTCAAGTTGATTGGTCAGTTTAAATGTTCATTCTAAGCTGATCATTGGTGCTTATTAAGTAACGGCTTATAAGTGATCATAATGCATGGCATCACGCAGTATTGGATAGATTGGTTTACTCGGAGGCTTTGTCGTATCTATTTGAGTCTGAAATTCTGTCACAATATAGAAAATTGAGCTAGCATAACATGGGCGTTGGATTCATGTCATTCTGAGCACTAAATAAGAAGTTACTCGCGATTTAGTGCGGACTTGTCAAGTTGATTGCTCAGTTCAAATTATCATTCTAAGCTGATCATTGGTGCTTATTAAATAACGGCTTATAAGTGAGCATAATGCATGGCATCACGCAGTTTTGGAAAGAATGGTTTACTTGGAGGCTTCGTCGTATCTATTTGAGCCTGAAAATTTGTCATAGTATTGAAAATTGAGCTAGCATAACGTGGGCGTTGGATTCATGTCATTCTGAGCTCTAAATCAAAAGTTACAGACGATTTAGTGCGGACAGGTCAAGTTGATTCGTAATTTTAAATGATCATTCTAAGCTGATCATTGGTGCTCATTGAGTAAAGGCTTATAAGTGAAGCATAATGCATGGCATCACGCAGTTTTAAATAGATTGGTTTACTTGGAGGCTTTGTCGTATCTATTTGAGTTTGAAATTTTGTCACAATATAGAAAATTGAGCTAGCATAACGTGGGCGTTGGATTCATGTCATTTTGATCACTAAATCAAAAGTTACACACGATTTAAAGCGGAATTGTCAAGTAGATTGGTCAGTTTAAATGATTATTCTAAGCTTATCACTGGTGCTCATTGGCTTCTAAGTGAAGCATAATACATGGTATCACGCGGGTTGGGATAGATTGAATTACATGCAAGCTTTGTCGTATCTATTTGAGTCCGAAATTTTGTCACAATATAGAAAATTGAGCTAGCATATCGTGGGCATTGGACTCATGTCTTTCGGAGCTTTAAATCAAAAGTTACGGACGATTTAATGCGGACATGTCAAGTTGATTGGCCAGTTCAATGATTATTCTAAGATGATCATTGGTGCTCATTGATAAAAGGCTTCTAAGTGAAGCATAATACATAGCATCATGCGGGTTGGGATTGATTGAATTACTTGGAAGCTTTGTCGTATCTATTTGAGTTTGAAATTTTGTCACAATATAGAAAATTGAGCTAGCATATCGTGGGTATTGGATTCTTGTTATTCTGAGCTCTAAATCCAAAGTTATGTACGATTTAGTGGGGACATGTCAAGTTGATCGGCCAGTTAAAATAATCATCCTAAACTGATCATTGGTTCTCATTGATTAAAACCTCATAAGTGAAGAATAATGCATGGCATCACACCATTTTGGATATATTGGATTACTTGGAGCCTTTGTCGTATCTACTTCATTCCTAAATTTTGTCCCAATATAGAAAATTGATCCAGTTTAACATGGACGTTGGATTCTCGTCATTCTGAGCTCTAAATCTAAAGTGACTATGATTTAGTGTTGACATGTCTAGTTGATCGGATAGCTAAAATGATCATTATAAATGAATCGATGGCTCTCATTGAGTAAAGGCTAGTAAATGAATTATAATGCATGGCATCACGCAGTTTGGTATAGATTGGATTACTTGGAAGTTTTGTTGTATCTTTTTGAGTCTGAAATTTTGCCATAGTATAGAAAATTGAGCTTGCATACTGTGGGCATTGGATTCATGTCATTCGGACCTCGAAATCAAAAGTTACGCACGATTTAGTGCGGACATGTCAAGTTGATTGGCCAGTTCAAATTATTATTCTAAGTTGATCATTGGTGCTATTTAAGAAAAGGCTTCTAAGTGAAGCATAATACATGGCATCACGCGGGCTGGGATAGATTGAATTACTTTGAAGCTTTGTCATATTTATTTGAGTCTGAAATTTTGTCACAATATAGAAAATTGAGCTAGCATATCGTGGGCGTTGGATTCATATTTTTCTTAGCTCTAAACAAAAGTTATGTACGATTTAGTTGGGACATGTCAAGTTGATCGGCCAGTTAAAATAATCATCCTAAACTGATCATTTGTTCTCATTGATTAAATTCTCATAAGTGAAGAATAATGCATGGCATCACACCATTTTGGATATATTGGATTACTTGGAGCCTTTGTCGTATCTACTTCATTTCTAAATTTTGTCACAATATAGAAAATTGATCCAGTTTAACATGGGCGTTGGATTCTCGTCATTCTGAGCTCTAAATCTAAAGATAATTATGATTTAGTGTTGACATGTCTAGTTGATCGGTTAGCTAAAATGATCATTCTAATGAATCGATGGCTCTCATTGAGTAAAGGCTAATAAATGATTTATAATTCATGGCATCACGTAGTTTGGTATATATTGGATTATTTGGAAGTTTTGTCGTATCTATTTGAGTCTGAAATTTTGCCATAGTATAGAAAATTGAGCTAGCATAATGTGGTCGTTGGATTCATGTCATTCGGAGCTCGAAATCAAAAGTTACGCACGATTTAGTGCGGACATGTCAAGTTGATTGGCCAGTTCAAATGATTATTCTAACCTGATCATTGGTGCTCATTAAGAAAAGGCTTCTGAGCGAAGCATAATAGATGGCATCACACGGGTTGGGATAGATTGAATTACTTTGAAGCTTTATCGTATCTATTTGAGTCTGAAATTTTGTCACAGTATAGAAAATTGAGCTAGCATATCGTGGGCGTTGGATTCATGTAATTCTGAGCTCTAAATCAAAAGTTATGGACGATTTATTGGGGACATGTTAAGTTGATCGGACAGTTAAAATAATCATCCTAAACTAATCATTGGTTCTCATTGATTAAAACCTCATAAGTGAAGAATAATGCATGGCATCACACCGTTTGGCATATATATTGGATTACTTGGAGCCTTTGTCGTATCTATTTAATACCTAAATTTTGCCACAATATAGAAAATTGATCCAGTTTAACATGGGCGTAGGATTCTTGTCATTCAGAGCTCTAAATCTAAAGTGACTTATGATTTAGTGTTGACATGTCTAGTTGATCGGCTAGCTAAAATGATCATTCTAAATAGATCGATGGTTCTCATTGAGTAAAGGCTAATATATGATTATAATACATGGCATCATGCAGTTTGGTATAAATTGGATTACTTGGAAGTTTTGTCGTATCTATTTGAGTTTGAAATTTTGCCATAGTATAGAAAATTGAGCTAGCATAATGTGGGCGTTGGATTCATGTCATTCCGAGCTCGAAATCAAAAGTTACGCACGATTTAGTGCGGACATATCAAGGTTATTGGCCAGTTCAAATGATTATTCTAAGTTGATCATTGGTGCTATTTAAGAAAAGGCTTCTAAGTGAAGCATAATACATGGCATCACGCGGGTTGGGATAGATTGAATTACTTTGAAGCTTTGTCGTATCTATTTGAGTCTGAAATTTTGTTACAATATAGAAAATTGAGCTAGCATATCGTGGGCGTTGGATTCATGTAATTCTGAGCTCTAAATCAAAAGTTATGGACGATTTATTGGGGACATGTTAAGTTGATCGGCCAGTTAAAATAATCATCATAAACTAATCATTGGTTCTCATTGATTAAAACCTCATAAGTCAAGCATAATGCATGGCATCACACCGTTTGGGCTATATTGGATTACTTGGAGCCTTTGTCGTATCTATTTAATACCTAAATTTTGTCACAATATAGAAAATTGATCCAGTTTAACATGGGCGTTGGATTCTCGTCATTCTGAGCTCTACATCTAAAGTGACTTATGATTTAGTGTTGACATGTCTAGTTGATCGGTTAGCTAAAATGACCATTCTAAATGAATCAATGGCTCTCATTGAGTAAAGTCTAATAAATGAATTATAATGCATGGCATCACCCAGTTTGGTATAGATTGGATTACTTGGAAGTTTTGTCGTATCTATTTGAGTCCGAAACTTGGCCATAGTATAGAAAAATGAGGTAGCATAATGTGGTCGTTGGATTCATGTCATTCGGAGCTCGAAATCAAAAGTTACGCACGATTTAGTGCGGACATGTCAAGTTGATTGGCCAGTTCAAATGATTATTCTAACCTGATCATTGGTGCTCATTAAGAAAAGGCTTCTGAGTGAAGCATAATAGATGGCATCACGCGGGTTGGGATAGATTGAATTACTTTGAAGCTTTGTCGTATCTATTTGAGTCTGAAATTTTGTCAAAATATAGAAAATTGACCTAGCATATCGTGGGCGTTGGATTCATGTAATTCTGAGCTCTAAATCAAAAGTTACGGACAATTTATTGGGGACATGTTATGTTGATCGGCCAGTTAAAATAATCATCCTAAACTGATCATTGGTTCTCATTGCTTAAAACCTCATAAGTGAAGCATAATGCATGGCATCACACCATTTTGGATATATTGGATTACTTGGAGCCTTTGTCGTATCTACTTCATTCATAAATTTTGTCACAATATAGAAAATTGATCCAGTTTAACATAGGCGTTGGATTCTCGTCATTCTGAGCTCTTAATCTAAAGTGACTTATGATTTAGTGTTGACATGTCTAGTTGATCGGTTAGCTAAAATGATCATTCTAAATGAATCGATGGCTCTCATTGAGTAAAGGCTAAAAAATGAATTATAATGCATGGCATCACGCTGTTTGGTATATATTGGATTATTTGGAAGCTTTGTCGTATCTATTTGAGTTTGAAATTTTGTCACAATATAGAAAATTGAGATAGCATATCGTGGGCATTGGATTCATGTTATCTGATCTCTAAATCAAAAGTTATGTACGATTTAGTGGGGACATGTCAAGTAGATCGGCCAGTTAAAATAATCATCCTAAACTGATCATTGGTTCTCATTGATTAAAACCTCATAAGGGAAGGATAATGCATGGCATCACACCGTTTTCGATATATTGGATTACTTGGAGCCTTTGTCGTATCAACTTCATTCCTAAATTTTGTCACAATATAGAAAATTGATCCAGTTTAACATGGGCGTTGGATTCTCGTCATTCTGAGCTCTAAATCTAAGGTGACTTATGATTTAGTGTTGACATGTCTTGTTGATCGGATAGCTAAAATGATCATTCTAAATGAATCGATGGCTCTCTTTGAGTAAAGGCTAATAAATGAATTATAATGCATGGCGTCACGCAGTTTGGTATAGATTGGATTACTTGGAAGTTTTGTCGTATCTATTTGAGTCTGAAATTTTGGCATAGTATAGAAAATTGAGCTAGCATAATGTGGGCGTTGGATTCATGTCATTCGGAGCTCGAAATCAAAAGTTATGCACGATTTGGTGCGGACATGTCAAGTTGATTGGCCAGTTCAAATGATTATTCTAAGCTGATCATTGGTGCTCATTAAGAAAAGGCTTCTGAGTGAAGCATAATAGATGGCATCATGCGGGTTGGGATAGATTAAATTACTTTGAAGCTTTGTCGTATCTGTTTGAGTCTGAAATTTTGTTACAATATAGAAAATTGAGCTAGCATATCGTGGGCGTTGGATTCGTGTAATTCTGAGCTCTAAATCAAAAGTTATGGACGATTTATTGGGGACATGTTAAGTTGATCGGCCAGTTAAAATAATCATCATAAACTAATCATTGGTTCTCATTGATTAAAACCTCATAAGTCAAGCATAATGCATGGCATCACACCGTTTGGGCTATATTGGATTACTTGGAGCCTTTGTCGTATCTATTTAATACCTAAATTTTGTCACAATATAGAAAATTGATCCAGTTTAACATGGGCGTTGGATTCTCGTCATTCTGAGCTCTACATCTAAAGTGACTTATGATTTAGTGTTGACATGTCTAGTTGATCGGTTAGCTAAAATGACCATTCTAAATGAATCAATGGCTCTCATTGAGTAAAGTCTAATAAATGAATTATAATGCATGGCATCACCCAGTTTGGTATAGATTGGATTACTTGGAAGTTTTGTCGTATCTATTTGAGTCCGAAACTTGGCCATAGTATAGAAAAATGAGGTAGCATAATGTGGTCGTTGGATTCATGTCATTCGGAGCTCGAAATCAAAAGTTACGCACGATTTAGTGCGGACATGTCAAGTTGATTGGCCAGTTCAAATGATTATTCTAACCTGATCATTGGTGCTCATTAAGAAAAGGCTTCTGAGTGAAGCATAATAGATGGCATCACGCGGGTTGGGATAGATTGAATTACTTTGAAGCTTTGTCGTATCTATTTGAGTCTGAAATTTTGTCAAAATATAGAAAATTGACCTAGCATATCGTGGGCGTTGGATTCATGTAATTCTGAGCTCTAAATCAAAAGTTACGGACAATTTATTGGGGACATGTTATGTTGATCGGCCAGTTAAAATAATCATCCTAAACTGATCATTGGTTCTCATTGCTTAAAACCTCATAAGTGAAGCATAATGCATGGCATCACACCATTTTGGATATATTGGATTACTTGGAGCCTTTGTCGTATCTACTTCATTCATAAATTTTGTCACAATATAGAAAATTGATCCAGTTTAACATAGGCGTTGGATTCTCGTCATTCTGAGCTCTTAATCTAAAGTGACTTATGATTTAGTGTTGACATGTCTAGTTGATCGGTTAGCTAAAATGATCATTCTAAATGAATCGATGGCTCTCATTGAGTAAAGGCTAAAAAATGAATTATAATGCATGGCATCACGCTGTTTGGTATATATTGGATTATTTGGAAGCTTTGTCGTATCTATTTGAGTTTGAAATTTTGTCACAATATAGAAAATTGAGATAGCATATCGTGGGCATTGGATTCATGTTATCTGATCTCTAAATCAAACGTTATGTACGATTTAGTGGGGACATGTCAAGTAGATCGGCCAGTTAAAATAATCATCCTAAACTGATCATTGGTTCTCATTGAATAAAACCTCATAAGGGAAGGATAATGCATGGCATCACACCGTTTTCGATATATTGGATTACTTGGAGCCTTTGTCGTATCAACTTCATTCCTAAATTTTGTCACAATATAGAAAATTGATCCAGTTTAACATGGGCGTTGGATTCTCGTCATTCTGAGCTCTAAATCTAAGGTGACTTTATATTTAGTGTTGACATGTCTTGTTGATCGGATAGCTAAAATGATCATTCTAAATGAATCGATGGCTCTCTTTGAGTAAAGGCTAATAAATGAATTATAATGCATGGCATCACGCAGTTTGGTATAGATTGGATTACTTCGAAGTTTTGTCGTATCTATTTGAGTCTGAAATTTTGGCATAGTATAGAAAATTGAGCTAGCATAATGTGGGCGTTGGATTCATGTCATTCGGAGCTCGAAATCAAAAGTTATGCACGATTTGGTGCGGACATGTCAAGTTGATTGGCCAGTTCAAATTATTATTCTAAGCTGATCATTGGTGCTTATTAAGAAAAGGCTTCTGAGTGAAGCATAATAGATGGCATCATGCGGGTTGGGATAGATTAAATTACTTTGAAGCTTTGTCGTATCTATTTGAGTCTGAAATTTTGTTACAATATAGAAAATTGAGCTAGCATATCGTGGGCGTTGGATTCGTGTAATTCTTAGCTCTAAATCAAAAGTTATGGACGATTTATTGGGGACATGTTAAGTTGATCGGCCAGTTAAAATAATCATCCTAAACTAATCATTGGTTCTCATTGATTAAAACCTCATAAGTTAAGCATAATGCATGGCATCACACCGTTTGGGCTATATTGGATTACTTGGAGCCTTTGTCGTATCTATTTAATACCTAAATTTTGTCACGATATATTAAATTGATCCAGTTTAACATGGGCGTTGGATTCTCGTCATTCTGAGCTCTACATCTAAGGTGACTTATGATTTAGTGTTGACATGTCTAGTTGATCGGTTAGCTAAAATGACCATTCTAAATGAATCGATGGCTCTCATTGAGTAAAGGCTAATAATTGAATTATAATGCATGACATCACGCAGTTTGGTATAGATTGGATTACTTAGAAGTTTTGTCGTATCTATTTGAGTGTGAAACTTTGCCATAGCATAGAAAATTGAGCTAGCATAATGTGGTCGTTGGATTCATGTCATTCGGAGCTCGAAATCAAAAGTTACGCACGATTTAGTGCGGACATGTCAAGTTGATAGGCCAGTTCAAATGATTATTCTAAGTTGATCATTGGTGTTATTTAAGGAAAGGCTTCTAAGTGAAGCATAATACATGTCATCACGTGGGTTGGGATAGATTGAATTACTTTGAAGCTTTGTCGTATCTATTTGAGTCTGAAATTTTGTCACAATATAGAAAATTGAGCTAGCATATCGTGGGCATTGGATTCATGTTATTCTGAGCTCTAAATCAAAAGTTATGGACAATTTAGTGGGGACATGTCAAATTGATCGGCCAGTTAAAATAATCATCCTAAACTGATCAATTGTTCTCATTGATTAAAACCTCATAAGTGAAGCATAATGCATGGCATCACACCGTTTGGGATATATTGGATTACTTGGAGCCTTTGTCGTATCTACTTCATTCCTAAATTTTGTCACAATATAGAAAATTGATCCAATTTAACATGGGCGTAGGATTCTCGTCATTCTGAGATCTAAATCTAAAGTGACTTATGATTTAGTGTTGACATGTCTAGTTGATCGGATAGCTAAAATGATCATTCTAAATGAATCGATGGCTCTCATTGAGTAAAGGCTAATAAATGAATTATAATGCATGGCATCACGCAGTTTGGTATAGATTGGATTACTTGGAAGTTTTGTCGTATCTATTTGAGTCTGAAATTTTGGCATAGTATAGAAAATTGAGCTAGCATAATGTGGGCGTTGGATTAATGTCATTCGGAGCTCGAAATCAAAAGTTACGCACGATTTAGTGCGGACATGTCAAGTTGATTGGCCAGTTCAAATGGTTATTCTAAGTTGATCATTGGTGCTATTTAAGAAGAGGCTTCTAAGTGAAGCATAATACATGGCATCATGCGGGTTGGGATAGATTGAATTACTATGAAGCTATTTCGTATCTATTTGAGTCTGAAATTTTGTCACAATATAGAAAATTGAGCTACCATATCGTGGGCGTTGGATTCATGTTATTCTGAGCTCTAAATCAAAATTTATGGACGATTTAGAGGGAACATGTCAAGTTGATTGGCCAGTTAAAATAATCATCCTAAACTGATCATTGGTTCTCATTGATTAAAATCTCATAAGTGAAGCATAATGCATGGCATCACACCGTTTGGGATTTATTGGATTATTTGGAGCCTTTGTCGTATCTACTTCATTCCTAAATTTTGTCACAATATAGAAAATTGATCCGGTTTAACATGGGCGTACGATTCTTGTCATTCAGAGCTCTAAATCTAAAGTGACTTATGATTTAGTGTTGACATGTCAAGTTGATCGGATAGCTAAAATGATCATTCTAAATGAATCGATGGCTCTCATTGAGTAAAGGCTAATAAATGAGTTATAATGCATGGCATCACGCAGTTTAGTATAGATTGGATTACTTGGAAGTTTTGTCGTATCTATTTGAGTCTGAAATTTTGCCATAGTATAGAAAATTGATCTAGCATAATGTGGGCATTGGATTCATGTCATTCGGAGCTCGAAATCAAAAGTTACGCACTATTTAGTGCGGACATGTCAAGTTGATTGGCTAGTTCAAATGATTATTCTAAGCTGATCATTGGTGCTCATTAAGAAAAGGCTTCTGAGTGAAGCATAATAGATGGCATCACACGGGTTGGGATAGATTGAATTACTTTGAAGCTTTGTCATATCTATTTGAGTCTGAAATTTTGTTACAATATAGAAAATTGAGCTAGCATATCGTGGGCGTTGGATTCATGTAATTCTGAGCTCTAAATCAAAAGTTCTGGACTATTTAATGGGGACATGCTAAGTTGATCAGCCAGTTAAAATAATCATCCTAAACTAATCATTGGTTCTCATTGATTAAAACCTCATAAGTGAAGCATAATGCATGGCATCACACCGTTTGGGCTATATTGGATTACTTGGAGCCTTTGTCGTATCTATTTAATACCTAAATTTTGTCACAATATAGAAAATTGATCCAGTTTAACATGGGCATTGGATTCTCGTCATTCTGAGCTCTAAATCTAAAGTGACTTATGATTTAGTGTTGACATGTCTAGTTGATCGGCTAGCTAAAATTATCATTCTAAACGGATCGATGGTTCTCATTGTGTAAAGGCTAATATATGATTATAATACATGGCATCACGCGGGTTAGGATAGATTGAATTACTTGGAAGCTTTGTCGTATCTATTTGAGTCTGAAATTTTGTCACAATATAGAAATTTTAGCTAGCATATCATATGCGTTGAACTCATGTCATTCGGAGCTCCAAATCAAAAGTTACAGATGATTTAGTGTGGACATGTCAAGTTGATTGGCCAGTTCGAATGATTATCCTAAACCGATCATTGGTGCTCTTTAAGATTATTTAGAGCTCCAAATCAAAAGTTATGGACGATTTGATGGGGACATGTCAAATTGATCGGCCAGTTAAAATAATCATCCTAAACCGATCATTGGTTCTCTATGAATAAAACCTCATAAGTGAAGCATAATGCATGACATCACACCGTTTGGGATATATTGGATTACTGGGAGAGCCTTTATCGTATCTACTTCATTCCTGAATTTTATCACAATATAGAAAATTGATCCAGTTTAACATGGGCGTTGGATTCTAGTCATTCTGAGCTCTAAATATAAAGTATCTTATGATTTAGTGTTGACATGTCTAGTTGATTGGTTAGCTAAAATGATCATTCTAAACGAATCGATGGTTCTCATTGAGTAAAGGCTAATAAATGAATTATAATGCATGGCATCACGCAGTTTGGGATAGATTGGATTACTTGGAAGTTTTGTCGTATCTATTTGAATCTAAAATTTTGCCATAGTATAGAAAATTGAGCTAGCATAATGTGGTTGTGGATTCATGTCATTCGGAGCTCTAAATCAAAAGTTACGGACGATTTAGTGCGGACATGTCAAGTTGACTGGCCTGTTCAAATGATTATTCTAAGCTGATCATTGGTGCTCATTGAGAAAAGGCTTCTAAGTGAAGCATAATACATGGCATCACGCGGGTTGGGATAGATTGAATTACTTGGATGTTTTGTTGTATCTATTTGAGTTTGAAATTTTGTAACAATATAGAAAAAATAGCTAGCACATCGTGGGCGTTGGACTCATGTCATTCAGAGCTCTAAATCAAAAGTTACGGACGATTTAGTGCGGATATGTGAAGTTGATTGGCCAGTTCAAATGATTATTCTAAGCTAATCATTGGTGCTCATTGAGAAAAAGCTTCGAAGTTAAGCATCATACATGCCATCACGCGGGTTGGGATAGATTGAATTACTTGGAAGCTTTGTCGTATCTATTTGAGTCGTAAATTTTGTCACAATGTAGAAAATTGAGCTCGCATATCGTGGGCGTTGGATTCATGTTATTCTGAGCTCTAAATCAAAACTCTTGGACGATTTAGTGGGGATATATCAAATTGATCGGCCAGTAAAAATAATCATCCTAAACTGATCATTGGTTCTTATTGATTAAAACCTCATAACTGAAGCATAATGCATGGCATCACACCGTTTTGGAAAGATTGGATTACTTGGATCCTTTCTCGTATCTACTTCATTCTTAAATTTTGTCACAATATAGAAAATTGATCTTGTTTAACATGGGCGTTGGATTCTCGTCATTCTTAGCTTTAACTCTAAAGTGACTTATGATTTAGTGTTGACATGTCTAGTTGATCGGTTAGCTAAAATGATCATTCTAAACGAATCGATGGTTCTCATTGAGTAAAGGCCAATAAATGAATTATAATGCATGGCATCATGCAGTTTGGGATAGATTGGATTACTTGGAAGTTTTGTCGTATCTATTTGAGTCTGAAATTTTGCCACGGTATAGAAAATTGAGCTAGCATATCGTGGGCGTTGGACTCATGTCATGCAGAACTCTAAATCAAAAGTTACGGACGATTTAGTGCGGACATGTGAAGTTGATTGGCCAGATCAAATGATTATTCTTAGCTAATCATTGGTGCTCATTGAGAAAAAGCTTTTAAGTTAAGCATCATACATGGCATCACGCGGGTTGGGATAGATTGAATTACTTGGAAGCTTTGTCGTATATATTTGAGTCTGAAATTTTGTCATAATATAGAAAATTGAGCTAGCATATCGTGGGCGTTGGATTCATGTTATTCTGAGCTCTAAATCAAAACTCTTGGACGATTTAGTGGGGATATGTCATGTTGATCGGCCAGTAAAAATAATCATCCTAAACTGATCATTGGTTCTTATTGATTAAAACCTCATAAGTGAAGCATAATGCATGGTATCACACCGTTTGGGAAATATTGGATTACTTGGAGCCTTTTTCATATCTACTTCATTCTTAAATTTTGTCACAATATAGAAAATTGATCTAGTTTAACATGCGCGTTGGATTCTCGTCATTCTTAGCTCTAACTCTAAAGTGACTTATGATTTAGTGTTGACATGTCTAGTTAATCGGTTAGCTAAAATGATCATTCTAAACGAATCGATGGTTCTCATTGAGTAAAGGGTAATAAATGAATTATAATGCATGGCATCACGCAGTTTGGGATAGATTGGATTACTTGGAAGTTTTGTCGTATCTATTTGAGTCTGAAATTTTGCCACAGTATAGAAAATTGAGCTAGCAAAATGTGGGCATTGGATTCATGTCATTCAAAGCTCTAAATCAAAAGTTACGCACGATTTAGTGCCGACATGTCAAGTTGATTGGCCAGTTCAAATATTTATTCTGAGCGGATCATTGGTGCTCATTGAGAAAAGGCTTCTAAGTGATCCATAATACAGTGCATCACGCGGGTTGGGATAGATTGAATTACTTTGAAGCTTTGTCGTATCTATTTGAGTCTGAAATTTTGTCACAATATAGAAAATTGAGCTAGCATATCGTGGGCGTTGGATTCATGTAATTGTGAGCTCTAAATCAAAAGTTATAGAGGATTTAGTGTGGACATGTCAAGTTGATCACCAGTTAAAATAATCATCCTAAACTGATCATTGGTTCTCATTGATTAAAACCTCATAAGTGAAGCATAATGCATGGCATCACACCGTTTGGGATATATTGGATTACTTGGAGCCTTTGTCGAACCTACTTCATTCCTAAATTTTGTCACAGTTAGCAAAATTGATCCAATTTAACATGGGCGTTGGATTCTCGTTATTCTGAGCTCTAAATCTAAAGTGACTTATTATTTAGTGTTGACATCTCTAGTTAATCGGCTAGCTAAAATGATCATTCTAAATGGATCGATGGTTCTCATTGAGTAAAGGCTAATAAATGAATTATAATGCATGGCATCACGCAAATTGGGATAGATTGGATTACTTGGAAGCTTTGTGGTATATATTTGAGTCTGAAATTTTGCCATAATATAGAAAATTGAGCTACCATAACGTGGGCGTTGGATTCATGTCATTCGGAGTTCTAAATCAAAAGTTACGGACGATTTAGTGCGTACATGTCAAGTTGATTGGCCAGTTCAAATGAATATTCTAAGCTGATCATTGGTGCTCATTGAGTAAAGGCTTCTAAGTGAAGCATATTGCATGGCATCACGCAAGTTGGGATAGATTGGATTACTTGGAAGCTTTGTCGTATCTATTTGAGTCTGAAATTTTGTCACAATATAGAAAATTGAGCAAGCATATCGTAGGCGTTGGATTCATGTCATTTTGAGCTTTAAATCAAAAGTTATGGACGATTTAGTTGGGAAATGTTAAAATAATCATCCTAAACTGATTATTAGGTCTCATTGATTAAAACCTCATAAGTGAAGAATAATGTACGGCATCACACCATTTGGGATATATTGGATTACTTCGAACCTTTGTCGTATCTATTCCATTCCTAAATTTTGTCACAATATAGAAAATTGATCCAGTTTAACATGGGCGTTGGAATCTCGTCATTCTGAGCTCTAAATCTTACGTGACTTATGATTTAGTGTTGACATGTCAAGTTGATCAGCTAGCTAAAATGATCATTCTAAACGAATTGATGGTTCTCATCGAGTAAAGGCTACTAAATGAATTATAATGCATGGCATCACACAGTTTGGGATAGATTGGATTACTTGGAAGTTTTGTCGTACCTATTTGAGTCAGAAATTTTTTCATAGTATAGAAAATTGAGCTAGCATAATGTGGGCGTTGGATTCATGTCATTCGGAGCTCCAAATAAAAAGTTACCACGATTTAGTGCGGACATGTCAAGTTCATTGGCTAGTTCAAATGATTATCCTAAGCTGATCATTGGTGCTCATTGAGTAAAGGCTTCTAAGTGAAGCATAATACATGGCATCACACAATTTGGGATAGATTGGATTACTTGGAAGCTTTGTCGTATCTATTTGAGTCTGAAATTTTGTCACAATATACAAAAATGAGCTAGCATATCGTAGGCGTTGGATTCATATCATTTTGAGATTTAAATCAAAAGTTATGGACGATTTAGTTGGGACATGTCAATTTTATTGGCCAGTTAAAATAATCATCCTAAACTGGTCATTGGTTCTCATTGATTAAAACCTCATAAGTGAAGCATAAAGCATGGCATCACGTCATTCAGGATATATTGAACTACTTGGAGCCTTTGTAGTATCTATTTAATACCTAAATTTTGTCACAATATAGAAAATTGAGCTAGCATATCGTGGGCGTTGGATTCATGTTATTCTGAGCTCTAAATCAAAACTCTTGGACGATTTAGTGGGGATATGTCAAATTGATCGGCCAGTAAAAATAATCATCCTAAACTGATCACTGGTTCTTATTGATTAAAACCTCATAAGTGAAGCATAATGCATAGCATCACACCGTTTGGGAAATATTGGATTACTTGGAGCCTTTCTCGTATCTACTTCATTCTTAAATTTTGTCACAATATAGAAAATTGATCCAGTTTAACATGGGCGTTGGATTCTCGTCATTATGAGCTCTAAATCTAAAGTGACTTATGATTTAGTGTTGACATGTCTAGTTGATCGGCTAGCTAAAATGATCATTCTAAACGGATCAATGATTCTCATTGATCAAAGGCTAATAAATGAATTATAATGCTTGGCATCACACAGGTTAGGATAGATTGGATTACTTGGAAGTTTTGTTGTATCTATTTAAGTCTGAAATTTTGGCATAGTATAGAAAATTGAGCAAGCATAATGTGGGCGTTGGATTCATGTCATTCGGTGCTCTAAATTAAAAGTTACGGACGATTTTGTGCGGACATATCAAGTTGATTGGCCAGTTCAAATGATTATTCTAAGCTGATCATTGGTGCTCACTGAGAAAAGGATTCTAAGTGAAGCATAATACATGGCATCACGTGGTTTGCGATAGATTGAATTACATGGATGCTTTTCGTATCTATTTGAGTTTGAAATTTTGTAACAATATAGAATAAATAGCTAGCATATCGTGGGCGTTGGACTCATGTCATTCAGAGCTCTAAATCAAAAGTTACGGACGATTTAGTGCGGACATGTGAAGTTGATTGGCCAGTTCAAATGATTATTCTAAGGTATTCATTGGTGCTCATTGAGAAAAAGCTTCTAAGTTAAGCATCATACATGGCATCACGCGGGTTGGAATAGATTGAATTACTTGGAAGCTTTGTCGTATCTATTTGAGTCTTAAATTTTGTCACAATATAGAAAATTGAGCTAGCATATCGTGGGCGTTGGATTCATGTTATTCTGACCTCTAAATCAAAACTCTTGGACGATTTAGTGGGGATATGTCAAGTTGATCGGCCAGTAAAAATAATCATCCTAAACTGATCATTGGTTCTTATTGATTAAAACCTCATAAGTGAAGCATAATGCATGGCATCACAGCGTTTTGGAAATATTGGATTACTTGGAGCCTTTCTCGTATCTACTTCATTCTTAAATTTTGTCACAATATAGAAAATTGATCCAGTTTAAAATGGGCGTTGGATTCTCGTCATTCTTAGCTCTAACTCTAAAGTGACTTATGATTTAGTGTTGACATGTCTAGTTGATCGGTTATCTAAAATGATCATTCTAAACGAATCGATGGTTCTCATTGAGTAAAGGCTAATAAATGAATTATAATGCATGGCATCACGCAGTTTGGGATAGATTGGATTTCTTGGAAGTTTTGTCGTATCTATTTGAGTCTGAAATTTTGCCATAGAATAGAAAATTGAGCTAGCATAATATGGGCGTTGGATTCATGTCTTTTGGAGCTCTAAATCAAAAGTTACGGACGATATAATGTAGACATGTCAAGTTGATTGGCCAATTCAAATGATTATTCGAAACTGATCATTGGTGCTCATTGAGTAAAGGCTTCTAAGTGAAGCATAATACATGGCATCACGCAGGTTGGGATGGATTGAATTACTTTGAAGTTTTGTCGTATCTATTTGAATTTGAAATTTTGTCACAATATAGAAAATTGAGCTAGCATATCGAGGCGTTGGATTCATGTCACTCTGAGCTCTAAATCAAAAGCTATGGACGATTTTGTGGGGACATGTCAAGTTGATCGGCCAGTTAAAATAATCATCCTAAACTGATCATTAGTTCTCATTGATTAAAACCTCATAAGTGAAGCATAATGCATGGCATCACCCCGTTTGGGATATATTGGATTACTTGGAACCTTTGTCGTATCTATTCCATTCCTAAATTTTGTCACAATATAGAAAATTGATCCAGTTTAACATTGGTGTTGGATTCTTGTCATTATGAGCTCTAAATCTAATGTGACTTATGATTTAGTGTTGACATGTCTAGTTGATCG
The DNA here is from genome assembly GCA_018901945.1 of Pugionium dolabratum. Taxonomy (NCBI): domain Eukaryota; kingdom Viridiplantae; phylum Streptophyta; class Magnoliopsida; order Brassicales; family Brassicaceae; genus Pugionium; species Pugionium dolabratum. The sequence continues at coordinate 96,297 of JAEVFF010000187.1, forward strand.
GCTAGCTAAAATGATCATTCTAAACGGATCGATGATTCTCATTGAGCAAAGGCTAATAAATGAATTATAATGCATGGCATCACACAGGTTAGGATAGATTGGATTACTTGGAAGTTCTGTTGTATCGATTTGAATCTGAATTTTGCCATAGTATAGTAAATTGAGCTAGCATAATGTGGGCGTTGGATTCATGTCATTCGGAGCTCTAAATCAAAAGTTACGGACGATTTTGTGCGGACATGTCAAGTTGATTGGCCAGTTCAAATGATTATTCCAAGCTGATCATTGGTGCTCATTGAGAAAAGGATTCTAAGTGAAGCATAATACATGGCATCACGCGGTTTGGGATAGATTGAATTACTTGGATGTTTTGTCGTATCTATTTGAGTTTAAAATTTTGTAACAATATAGAAAAAATAGCTAGCATATCGTGGGCGTTGGACTCATGTCATTCAGAGCTCTAAATCAACAGTTACGGACGATTTAGTGCAGACATGTGAAGTTGATTGGCCAGTTCAAATGCTTATTCTAAGGTAATCATTGGTGCTCATTGAGAAAAAGCTTCTATGTTAAGCATCATACATGGCATCACGCGGGTTGGAATAAATTGAATTACTTGGAAGCTTTGTCGTATCTATTTGAGTCTGAAATTTTGTCACAATATAGAAAATTGAGCTAGCATATCGTGGGCGTTGGATTCCTGTTATTCTGAGCTCTAAATCAAAACTCTTGGACGATTTAGTGGGGATATGTCAAGTTGATCGGCCAGTAAAAATAATCATCCTAAACGGCTCATTGGTTCTTATTGATTAAAACCTCATAAGTGAAGCATAATGCATGGCATCACACCGTTTTGGAAATATTGGAGTACTTGGAGCCTTTCTCGTATCCACTTCATTCTTAAATTTTGTCACAATATAGAAAATTGATCCAGTTTAACATGGGCGTTGGATTCTCGTCATTCTTAGCTCTAACTCTAAAGTGACTTTTGATTTAGTGTTGACATGTCTAGTTGATCGGTTAGCTAAAATGATCATTCTAAACGAATCGATGGTTCTCATTGAGTAAAGGCTAATAAATGAATTGTAATGCATGGCATCACGCAGTTTGGGATAGATTGGATTACTTGGAAGTTTTGTCGTATCTATTTGAGTCTGAAATTTTGCCATAGAATAGGAAATTGAGCTAGCATAATATGGGCGTTGGATTCATGTCTTTTGGAGCTCTAAATCAAAAGTTACGGACGATATAATGCAGACATGTCAAGTTGATTGCCAATTCAAATGATTATTCGAAACTGATCATTGGTGCTCATTGAGTAAAGGCTTCTAAGTGAAGCATAATACATGGCATCACGCAGGTTGGGATAGATTGAATTACTTTGAAGTTTTGTCGTATCTATTTGAATCTGAAATATTGCCACAATATAGAAAATTGAGCTAGCATATCGTGGGCGTTGGATTAAGACATTCTGAGCTCTAAATCAAAAGCTATGGACGATTTTGTGGGGACATGTCAAGTTGATCGGCCAGTTAAAATAATCATCCTAAACTGATCATTAGTTCTCATTGATTAAAACCTCATAAGTGAAGCATAATGCATGGCATCACGCCGTTTGGGATATATTGGATTACTTGGAACCTTTGTCGTATCTATTCCATTCCTAAATTTTGTCACAATATAGAAAATTGATCCAGTTTAACATGGGTGTTGGATTCTCGTCATTATGAGCTCTAAGTCTAATGTGACTTATGATTTAGTGTTGACATGTCTAGTTGATCGGCTAGCTAAAATGATCATTCTAAACGGATCGATGATTCTCATTGAGCAAAGGCTAATAAATGAATTATAATGCATGGCATCACACAGGTTAGGATAGATTGGATTACTTGGAAATTCTGTTGTATCGATTTGAATCTGAAATTTTGCCATAGTATAGTAAATTGAGCTAGCATAATGTGGGCGTTGGATTCATGTCATTCGGAGCTCTAAATCAAAAGTTACGGACGATTTTGTGCGGACATGTCAAGTTGATTGGCCAGTTCAAATGATTATTCTAAGCTGATCATTGGTGCTCATTGAGAAAAGGATTCTAAGTGAAGCATAATACATGGCATCACGCGGTTTGGGATAGATTGAATTACTTGGATGTTTTGTCGTATCTATTTGAGTTTAAAATTTTGTAACACTATAGAAAAAATAGCTAGCATATCGTGGGTGTTGGACTCATGTCATTCAGAGCTCTAAATCAAAAGTTACGGACGATTTAGTGCGGACATGTGAAGTTGATTGGCCAGTTCAAATGATTATTCTAAGCTAATTATTGGTGCTCATTGAGAAAAAGCTTCTAAGTTAAGCATCATACATGGCATCACGCGGGTTGGGATAGATTGAATTACTTGGAAGCTTTGTCGTATCTATTTGAGTCTGAAATTTTGTCACAATATAGAAAATTGAGCTAGCATATCGTGGGCGTTGGATTCATGTTATTCTGAGCTCTGAATCAAAACTCTTGGACGATTTAGTGGGGATATGTCAAGTTGATCGGCCAGTAAAAATAATCATCCTAAACTGATCATTGGTTCTTATTGATTAAAACCTCATAAGTGAAGCATAATGCATGGCATCACACCGTTTGGGAAATATTGGATTACTTGGAGCCTTTCTCGTATCTACTTCATTCTTAAATTTTGTCACAATATAGAAAATTGATCCAGTTTAACATGGGCGTTGGATTCTCGTCATTCTTAGCTCTAACTCTAAAGTGACTTATGATTAAGTGTTGACATGTCTAGTTGATCGGTTAGCTAAAATGATCATTCTAAACGAATCGATGGTTCTCATTGAGTAAAGGCTAATAAATGAATTATAATGCATGGCACCACGCAGTTTGGGATAGATTGGATTACTTGGAAGTTTTGTCGTATCTATTTGAGTCTGAAATTTTGCCACAGTATAGAAAATTGAGATAGCATAATGTGGGCGTTGGATTCATGTCATTCAAAGCTCTAAATCAAAAGTTACGCATGATTTAGTGCGGACATGTCAAGTTGATTGGCCAGTACAAATATTTATTCTAAGCGGATCATTGGTGCTCATTGAGAAAAGGCTTCTAAGTGAAGCATAATACAGTGCATCACGCGGGTTGGGATAGATTGAATTACTTTGAAGCTTTGTCGTATCTATTTGAGTCTGAAATTTTGTCACAATATAGAAAATTGAGCTAGCATATCGTGGGCGTTGGATTCATGTAATTGTGAGCTCTAAATCAAAAGTTATGGAGGATTTAGTGTGGACATGTCAAGTTGATCACCAGTTAAAATAATCATCCTAAACTGATCATTGGTTCTCATTGATTAAAACCTCATAAGTGAAGCATAATGCATGGCATCACACCGTTTGGGATATATTGGATTACTTGGAGCCTTTGTCGAACCTACTTCATTCCTAAATTTTGTCACAGTATAGCAAAATTGATCCAATTTAACATGGGCGTTGGATTCTCGTTATTCTGAGCTCTAAATCTAAAGTGATTTATGATTTAGTGTTTACATGTCTAGTTGATCGGCTAGCTAAAATGATCATTCTAAATGGATCGATGGTTCTCATTGAGTAAAGGCTAATAAATGAATTATAATGCATGGCATCACGCAAATTGGGATAGATTGGATTACTTGTAAGCTTTGTGGTATATATTTGAGTCTGAAATTTTGCCATAGTATAGAAAATTGAGCTACCATAACGTGGGCGTTGGATTCATGTCATTCGGAGTTCTAAATCAAAAGTTACGGACGATTTAGTGCGTACATGTCAAATTGATTGGCCAGTTCAAATGAATATTCTAAGCTGATCATTGGTGCTCATTGAGTAAAGGCTTCTAAGTGAAGCATAATGCATGGCACCACGCAGGTTGGGATAGATTGGACTACTTGGAAGTTTTGTCGTATCTATTTGAGTCTGAAATTTTTCCATAGTATAGAAAATTGAGCTAGCATAATGTGGGCGTTGGATTCATGTCATTCGGAGCTCCAAATAAAAAGTTACCACGATTTAGTGCGGACATGTCAAGTTGATTGGCTAGTTCAAATGATTATCCTAAGCTGATCATTGGTGCTCATTGAGTAAAGGCTTCTAAGTGAAGCATAATACATGGCATCACACAATTTGGGATAGATTGGATTACTTGGAAGCTTTTTCGTCTCTATTTGAGTCTGAAATTTTGTCACAATATAGAAAAATGAGCTAGCATATCGGAGGCGTTGGATTCATGTCATTTTGAGATTTAAATCATAAGTTATGGACGATTTAGTTGGGACATGTCAATTTGATTGGCCAGTTAAAATAATCATCTTAAACTGGTCATTGGTTCTCATTGATTAAAACCTCATAAGTGAAGCATAAAGCATGGCATCACGTCGTTCAGGATATATTGAACTACTTGGAGCCCTTGTCGTATCTATTTAATACCTAAATTTTGTCACAATATAGAAAATTGATCCAGTTTAACATGTGCGTTGGATTCTTGTCATTCTGAGCTCTAAATCTAAAGTGACTTATGATTTAGTGTTGACATGTCTAGTTCATCGGCGAGCTAAAATGATCATTCTAAACGGATCTATGGTTCTCATTGAGTAAAGACTAATAAATGAATTATAATGCATTGCAACACGCATTTTGGGATAGATTGGATTACTTGGAAGCTTTGTCGTATATATTTGAGTCTGAAATTTTGCCATAGTATAGAAAATTGCACTACCTTAACGTAGGCGTTGGAATCATGTCATTTTGAGCTCTAAATAAAAAGTGATGGACGATTTAGTGGGGACATGTCAAGTTGATCGGACAGTTAAAATAATCATCCTAAACTGATTATTAGGTCTCATTGATTAAAACCTCATAAGTGAAGAATAATGCATGGCATCACATCGTTTGGGATATATTGGATTACTTGGAACCTATGTCGTATCTATTCCATTCCTAAATTTTGTCACAATATAGAAAATTGATCCAGTTTAACATGGGCGTTGGAATCTCGTCATTATGAGCTCTAAATCTAAAGTGACTTATGATTTAGTGTTGACATGTCTAGTTGATCGGCTATCTAAAATGATCATTCTAAACGCCTCGATGGTTCTCATTGAGTAAAGGCTAATAAATGAATTATAATGCATGGCATCACGCATTTTTGGATAGATTGGAGTACTTGGAAGCTTTGTCGTATATATTTGAGTCTGAAATTTTTCCATAGTATAGAAAATTGAGCTAGCATAATGTGGGCGTTGGATTCATGTCATTCGGAGCTCCAAATAAAAAGTTACCACGATTTAGTGTGGACATGTCAAGTTGATTGGCTAGTTCAAATGATTATCCTAAGCTGATCATTGGTGCTCATTGAGTAAAGGCTTCTAAGTGAAGCATAATACATGGCATCACGCAGGTAGGGATATATTGAATTACTTAGAAGCTTTGTCGTATCCATTTGAGTCTGAAATTTTGTCACTATATAAAAAATTGAACCAGCATATCGTGGGCGTTGGATTCATGTCATTTTGAGCTTTAAATCAAAAGTTATTGACGATTTAGTGGGACATGTCAATTTGATTGGCCAGTTAAAATAATCATCATAAACTGATCATTGGTTCTCAGTGATTAAAACCTCATAAGTGAAGCATAATGCATGGCATCACGTCGTTCAGGATATATTGGATTAGTTGGAGCCTTTGTTGTATTTATTTCATTTCTAAATTTTGTCACAATATACAAAATTGATCCAGTGTAACATGGGCGTTGGATTCTCGTCATTCTGAGCTCTAATTCTAATGTGACTTATGATTTAGTGTTGACATGTCTAGTTGATCGGCTATCTAAAATGATCATTCCAACCGCCTCGATGGTTCTCATTGAGTAAAAGGCTAATAAATGAATTATAATGCATGGCATCACGCATTTTTTGATAGATTGGATTACTTGGAAGCTTTGTCGTATATATTTGAGTCTGAAATTTTTCCATAGTATAGAAAATTGAGCTACCATAACGTGGGCGTTGGATTCATGTCATTCGAAGTTCTAAATCAAAAGTTACGGATGATTTAGTGCGTACATGTCAAGTTGATTGGCTAGTTCAAATGAATATTCTAAACTGATCATTGGTGCTCATTGAGTAAAGGCTTCTAAGTGAAGCATAATGCATGGTATCATGCAGGTTGGGATAGATTGGATTACTTGGAAGCTTTGTCGTATCTATTTGAGTCTGAAATTTTGTCACAATATAGAAAATTGAGCTACCATATCGTAGGTGTTGGATTCATGTCATTTTGAGCTTTAAATCAAAAGTTATGGACGATTTAGTTGGGACATGTCAATTTGATTGGCCAGTTAAAATAATCATCCTACACTGATCATTGGTTCTCATTGATTAAAATCTCATAAGTGAAGCATAAAGCATGGCATCACGTCGTTCAGGATATATTGGATTACTTGGAGCCTTTGTCGTATCTATTTAATTCCTAAATTTTTTCACAATATAGAAAATTTATCCAGTTTAACATGCACATTGGATTCTCGTCATTCTGAGCTCTAAATCTAAAGTGACTTATGATTTAGTGTTGACATGTCTAGTTCATCGGTAGCTAAAATGATCATTCTAAACGGATCTATGGTTCTCATTGAGTAAAGGCTAATAAATGAATTATAATGTATGGCAATACGCATTTTGGGATAGATTGGATTACTTGGAAGCTTTGTCATATATATTTTAGTCTTAAATTTTGCCATAGTATAGAAAATTGAGCTACCATAACGTAGGCGTTGGATTCATGTCATTCAGAGTTCTAAATCAAAAGTTACGGACGATTTAATGCAGAAATGTCAAGTTAATTGGCCAGTTCAAATGAATATTCTAAACTGATCATTGCTGCTCATTGAGTAAACGCTTCTAAGTGAAGAATAATGCGTGGCATCACGCAGGTTGGGATAGATTGTATTACTTGGAAGCTTTGTCGTGACTATTTGAGTCTAAAATTTTGTCACAATATAGAAAATTGAGCTATCATATCGTGGGCACTGGATTCATGCCATTCTGAACTCTAAATAAAAGGTTATGGACGATATAATGGGGACATGTCAAGTTGATCGGCCAGTTAAAATGATCATTCTAAACTGATCACTGGTTCTCATTGATTAAAACCTCATAAGTGAATATTAGTGCATGACATAACGCCGTTTGGGATATATTGGATTACTTGTTGCCTTTGTCGTATCTATTTCATTCCTAAATTTTGTCACAATATAGAAAGTTGATCCAGTTTAACATGGGCGTTTTATTCTCACCATTCAGAGCTCTAAATCTAAAGTGAAATTTTGTCACAATATAGAAAGTTGATCCAGTTTAACATGGGCATTTTATTCTCGCCATTCTGAGCTCTAAATCTAAAGTGAAATTTTGTCACAATATAGAAAGTTGATCAAGTTTAACATGGGCGTTTTATTCTCGCCATTCCGAGCTCTAAATCTAAAGTGACTTATGATTTAGTGTTGACATGTCTAGTTGATCGGCTAGCTAAGATGATTATTCTAAACGGATTGATGGTTCTCATTGAGTAAAGGCTAATAAATAAATTATAATGCATGGCATCACACTGTTTGGGATAGATTGGATTACTTGGAGGTTTTGTTGTATCTATTTGAGTCTGACATTTTGCCATAGTATAGAAAATTGAGCTAGCATAATGTGGGCATTGGATTCATGTCATTCAGAGCTCTAAATCAAAAGTTACGAACGATTTAGCGCAAACATGTCAAGTTGATTGGCCAGTTCAAATGATTATTCTAACCTGATCATTGTTGCTCATTGAGTAAAGGCTTCTAAGTGAAGCATAATACATGGCATTACTCAGGTTGGGATAGATTGAATTACTTGGAATCTTTGTCGTATCTATTTGAGTCTGAAATTTTGTCACAATATAGAAAATTGAGCCACAATATCGTGGGCGTTGGATTCATGTCATTATGTGCTCTAAATCAAAAGTTATGGACGATTTAGTGGGGACATGTCAAGTTGATCGGACAGTTAAAATAATCTTCCTAAACTGATCATTAGTTCTCAACGATTAATACCTCATAAGTGAAGCATAACTCATGGCAACACACCGTTTGGGATATATTGGATTAATTGGAGCATTTGTCGTATCTATTCCATTCCTAAATTATATCACAATATAAAAAATTAATCCAGTTTAACATGGGTGTTCGATTCTCGTCATTCTGAGCATTAAAACTAAAGTGACTTATGATTTAGTTGATCGGCTAGCTAAAATGATCATTCAAAACGGATCGATGGTTCTCATTTAGTAAAATCTAATAAATGAATTATAATGCATGGCATCACGCAGTTTGGGATAGATTGGATTACTTGGAAGCTCTGTCGTATCTATTTGAGTCTGAAATTCTGTCACGATATAGAATATTGACCTAGCATATCGTGGGCGTTGCATTCATGTCATTGTGAGCTCTAAATCAAAAGTTATGGACGATTTATTGCGGACATGTCAAGTTGATCGGCCAGTTAAAATGATCATTATGAACTGATCAGTGGTGCTCATTGATTAGAACCAAATAAGTGAAGCATAATGCATGGCATCACGCAGTTTGGGATATGTTGGATTACTTGGAGGCTTTGTCCTATCGATTACATTCTGAAATTTTGTGACAATATAGAAAATTGATCTAGTTTAACATGGGCGTTAGATTCGTGTCATTCTGAGCTCTAAATCTAAAGTGACGGTAGATTCAGTTTGACATGTCAAGTTGATCGGCTAGCTAAAATGATCATTCTAAACAGATCGATGGTTCTCATTGAGTAAAGGGTAGTAAATGAATTATAATGTATGGCATCATGCAGTTAGGGATAGATTGGATTGTTGGGAAGCATTTTCTTATCTAGTTGAGTCTGAAATATTGCCAATAGTATCGAAAATTGAGCTAGCATAACGTGGGCATTGGATTCATGCCATTCGGAGCTCTAAATCAATAGTTACGGACGATTTAGTGCGGACATGTCAAGTGGATTGGCCAGTTCAAATGATTATTCTAACCTGATCATTGGTGCTCATTAAGTAAAGGCTTATAAGTGAAGCATAATGCATGGCATCACGCAGGTTGGGATAGATTGGATTACTTGGAAGCTCTGTCGTATCTATTTGAGTCTGAAATTTTGTCACAATATAGAAAATTGAGCTAGCATATCGTGGGCATAAGATTCATGTTATTGTGAGCTTTAAATCAAAAGTTATGGACGATTTAGTGCAGACATGTCAAGTTGATCGGCCAGTTAAAATGACCATTATAAACTGATCATTGGTGCTCATTGATTAAAACCTAATAAGTGAAGCATAATGCATGGCACCATGCAATTTGGGATATATTGGATTATTCGGAGGCTTTGTCGTATCTATTACATTCCTAAATTTTGTCAAAATATAGAAAATTGATCTATTTTAACATGGGCGTTGGATTCGTTTCATTCTGAGCTCTAAATCTTAAGTGACGGACAATTTAGTGTTGACATGTCATGTTGATAGGCTATCTAGATCATATTAAACGGACTGATGGTTCTTATTGACTAAAGGCTAATAAATGAATTACAATGCATGGCATCACGCAGTTAGGGATAGTTTGGATTACTTGAAAGTTTTGTCATATCTATTTGAGTCTGAAATTTTGCCATAATATAGAAAATTGAGCTAGGATAACGTGGGCATTGGATGCATGTCATTCTGAGCTCTAAACCAAAAGTTATGGATGATTTAGTGTGGACCTGTCAAGTTCATTGGCCAGTTCAAATGATCATTCTAAGCTGATCATTGATGCTCATTGAGTAAAGGCTTATAAGTGAAGCATAATGCATGACATCAGGCTGTTCGGGATACATTGGATTACTTGGAGGCTTTGTCGTATCTATTTGAATCTAAATTTTTTTCACAATATAGAAAATTGAGCTAGAATATCGTGGGCGTTAGATTTATGTCATTCTGAGCTCTAAATCAAGAGTTATGGACAATTTAGTGCTGACATGTCAAATTGATCGGTCAGTTAAAATGATCGTACTAAACTGATTCTTTGTGCTCATTGATTAAAACGTCATAAGCAAAGCAAAATGAATGGCATCACGCAGTTTGAGATATATTGGATTACTTGGAGGCTTTGTCGTTTCTATTTCATTCCTAAATTTGGTCACAATATAGAAAATTGATCTAGTTTAACATGGGCGTTGGATTCGTGTCATTCTGAGCTCTAAATCTAATGTGAACAATGATTTAGTGTTGACATGTCAATTTGATCGGCTAGCTAAAATGATCATTCTAAACTGATCGATGGTTCTCATTGAGTAAAGCCTAATAAATGAATTATAATGCATGGCATCACGCTGTTCGGGATAGATTGCATTACATGGAAGCTTTGTCGTATCTATTTGAGTCTGAAATTTTGTCATAGTATAGAAAATTGAGCTAGCACAACGTGGCATTGGATTCATGTCATACGGAGCTCTAAATCAAAAATTTCGGACGATTTAGTGCGGATATGTCAAGTTGATTGCCAAGTTCAAATGATTATTGGTGCTCATTGAGTAAAGGCTTATAAGTGAAGCATAATGCTTTGGCATCACGCAGGTCGGGATAGATTGGATTACTTGGAAACTTTGTCGTATCTATTTGAGTCTGAAATTTTGTCACAAAACAGAAAATTGAGCTAGCATATCGTGGGCGTTGCATTCAAGTCATTGTGAGCCCTAATCAAAAGTTATGTACGATTTATTGCGGACCTGTCAAGTTGATCGGCCAGTTAAAATGATCATTTTGAACTGATAAGGTGCTCATTGATTAAAACCTCATAAGTGAAGTATAATGCATGGCATCACGCAGTTTGGGATATGTTGGATTACATGGAGGCTTTGTCATATCTATTACATTCCGAAATTTTGTCACAATATAGAAAATAGATCTAGTTTAACATGGGCGTTGGATTCGTGTCCTTCTGAGCTTTAAATCTAAGTGACGGTAGATTCAGTGTTGACATGTAAACTTGATCGGCTAGCTAAAATGATCATTCTAAATAGATCGATGGTTCTCATTGAGTAAAGGCTAATAAATGAATTATAATGTATGGCATCGCGCAGTTTGGGATAGATTGGATTTCTTGGAAGCTTTTTCGTATCTATTTGAGTCTGAAATATTGCCACAGTATCGAAAATTGAGCTAGCATAACGTGGGCGTTGGATACATGTCATTCGGAGCTCTAAATCAAAAGTTACGGACGATTTAGTGTGGACATGTCAAGTGGATTGGCTAGTTCAAATGATTTCTAAGCTGATCATTGGTGCTCATTGAATAAGGCTTATAAGTGAAGCATAATGCATGGCATCACACAGGTTGGGATAGAGTGGATTACTTGAAAGCTCTGTCGTATCTATTTGAGTCTGAAATTTTGTCACAATATAGAAAATGGAGCTAGCATATCATGGGCGTTGGATTGATGTCATTGTGAGCTCTAAATCAAAAGTTATGGACGATTTAGTGTGGACATGTCAAGTTGATCGGCCATTTAAAATGATCATTATAAATTGATCATTGGTGCTCACTGAATAAAACCTCATAAGTGAAGCATAATGCTTGGCATCACGTAGTTTGGGATATATTGGATTACTTGGATGCTTTGACGTATATATTACATTCCTAAATTTTGTCACAATTTAGAAAATTGATCTAGTTTAACATGGGCGTTGGATTCGTTTCATTCAGAGCTCTAAATCTAAAGTGACGGACGATTTAGTGTTGACATGTCAAGATGATAGGCTAGCTAAAATGATCATTTTAAACGGATCGATGGTTCTCATTGACTAAAGGCTAATAAATAAATTACAATGCTTGGCAACACGTAGTTTGGGATAGATTGGATTACTTGAAAGTTTTGTCATATATATTTCAGTCTGAAATTTTGCCATAATATAGAAAATTGAGCTAGCATAACGTGGGCATTGGATGCATGTCATTCTGAGCTCTAAACCAAAAGTTACGGACGATTTAGTGTGGAACTGTCAAGTTCGTTGGCCAGTTCAAATGATCATTCTAAGCTCATCATTGATGCTCATTGAGTAAAGGCTTATAAGTGAAGCATAATGCATGACATCACGCTGTTTCGGATAGATTGGATTACTTGGAGGCTTTGTCGTAGCTATTGGAATATGAAATTTTGTCAAAAAATAGAAAATTGAGCTAGCATATCGTGGGCGTTAGATTCATGTCATTCTAAGTTATGGACGATTTAGTGCGGACATGTCAAGTTGATCGGCCAGTTAAAATGATCATTCTAAACTGATCATTGGGGTTCATTGATTAAGACCTCATACGTGAAGCATAATGCATGACATCACGTAGTTTGGGATATATTAGATTACTTGGAGGCTTTGTCGCATCTATTTTACTCCTAAATTTTTTCACAATATAGAACATTGATCTAGTTTAATATGAGTGTTGTATTCGTGTCATTCTGAGCTCTAAATCTAAAGTGACGGAAGATTTAAAGTTTAAATGTCAAGTTGATCGGCTATCTTAAATGCTCATTCTAAACATATCGATGGTTCTCATTGAGTAAAGGCTAATAAATGAATTATAATGAATGGCATAACGCTGTTTAGGATAGATTGGATTACTTGGAAGCTTTTTGTATCTATTTGGGTCTGAAATTTTGCCATAGTATAGAAACTTGAGCTTCCATAACGTGGGCGTTGGATTCGTGTCATTCTGAGATCTAAATCAAAAGTTACGGACAATTTAGTGCAGAGATGTCAAGTTGATTGGCCAGTTCAAATGCTCATTCCAAGCTGATCATTGGTGCTCATTGAGTAAAGGCTAATAAGTGAAGCATTATGCATAACATCACGATGTTTGGGATAGATTGGATTACTTGGAGGCTTTGTTGTATCTTTTTGAATCTGACATTTTCTCAAAATATAGAAAATTGAGCTAGCATATCGTGGGCGTTAGATTCATGTCATTTTGAGCTCTAAATAAAAAGCAATGGACAATTTAGTTCCGACATGTTAAGTTGATCGACCAGTTAAAATGATCATTTTAAACTGATCATTTGTGCTCATTGATTAAATCCTCATAAGTGAAACATAATGCATGGCATCACGCAGTTTGGGTTGTATTGGATTACTTGGAGGCTTTGTCGTATCTATTTCATTCCTAAATTTTGTCACAGTATAGAAAATTGATCTAGTTTAACATGGGCGTTGGATTCATGTCATTCTGAGCTCTAAATATAAAGTGACGGACGATTTTGTGTTGAAGTGTCAAGTTGATCGACTAGTTAAAATGGTCATTCCAAACGGAGCGATGGTTCTCATTGTAAAGGCTAATAAATGAATTATAATGCATGGCATCACGCAGTTCGCGATAGATTGGATTACTTGGAAGCTTTTTCGTATTTATTTAAGTCTGAATTTTTGCCATACTATAGAAAATTGAGATAGCATCATGTGGGCGTCGGATTCATGTCATTCGGAGCTCTAAATCAAAAGTTACGGATGATTTAGTGCAGACATGTCAAGTTGATTTGCAAGTTCAAATGATTATTCTAAGCTGATCATTGGTGCTCATTTAGTAAAGGCTTATTAGTGAAGCATAATGCATGGCATCACGTCGGTTGGGATAGATTGGATTACTTGGAAGTCTATCGTATCTATTTGAGTCTGAAATTTTGTGACAATACAGAAAATTGAGCTAGCATATCGTGGGCGTTTGATTCGTGTCATTCTGAGCTATATATCAAAAATTATGGACGATTTATTGCAGACATGTCAAGTTTATCGGCGAGTTAAAATAATCATTCTTAACTGATCATTGGTGCTCATTGATTAAATCCTCATAAGTGAAGCATAATGCTTGGCATCATGTAGTTTGGGATATATTGGATTACTTGGAGGCTTTGTCGTATCTATTTCATTCCTAAATTTTTTTCAATATAGAAAATTGATCTAGTTTAACATGGGCATTGGATTCGTGTCATTCGGAGCTCTAAATCTAAAGTGACGGATGATTTAGTGTTGACATCTCAAGTTGATCGGCTAGCTAAAATTATCATTCAGAACGGATCGATGGTTCCCATTGAGTAAAGGTAATAAATGAATTACAATGCATGGCATCACACAATCTGGGATAGATTGGATTAATTGGAAGCTTTCTCGTATCTATTTTAGTATGAAATTTTGCCGACAATAGAAAATTGAGCTGGCATAATGTGGGTGTTGGATTCATGTCATTCAGAGCTCTAAAGTAGAAGTTACGGACGATTTAGTGCGGACATGTCAAGTTGATTGGCCAGTTGAAATGATTATTCTAAGCTGATCATTGGTGCTCATTGTATAAAGGCTTATCAGTGAAGCATAATGCATGGTATCACGCAGGTTGGGATAGATTGGATTACTTGGAGGCTTTGTCGTATCTATTTGAGTATGAAAATTTGTCATTGTATAGAAAATTGAGGTAGCATAACGTGGCCATTGTATTCATGTCGCTCTGAGCTCTAAATCAAGAGATACGGACGATTTAGTGCGGACATGTTTAGTTGATTGATCAGTTCCTATGATCAGTCTAAGCTGATCATTGGTGCTCATTGAGTAAAGGCCTATAAGTGAAGCATAATGCATGATATTCCGCAGTTTGGATTAGAGTGGATTACTTGGAGGCTTTGTCGTATCTATTTGAGTCTGAAATTTGGTCACAATATAGAAAATTGAGCTAGCATAATGTGGTCATTGGATTCATGTCATGCTGAGGTATAAATCAAAAGTTATGGACAATTTAGTGCGGACAGGTCAAGTTGTTTGGCCAGATAAAACGATCATTCAAAACTGTTCATTGGTGTTCATTGATTAAAACCTCATAAGTGAAGCATAATGCATGGGATCATGCAGTTCGGGATATATTGGATTACTTGGAGGCTTTGTCGTATCTATTTCATTCCTAAATTTTGTCACAATATAGAAAATTGAGATAGGTTAACATGGGCGTTGGGTTTGTGTCATTCTGAGCTCTAAATCTAAATTGATGGACGATTTAGTGTTGACATGTCAAGTTCATCGGCTAGATAAAATGATTATTCTTAGTGGATCAATTGCTCTCATTGAGTAAAGGCTAATAAATGAACTATAATGCATGCCATCACACAGTGTGGGATAGATTGGATTACTTGGAGGTTTTGTCGTATCTATTTCATTCCTAAATTTTGTCACAATATAGAAAATTGAGCTAGCTTAACATGGGCATTGGATTCTTGTCATTCAGAGTTCTAAATCTAAATTGACGAACGATTTAGTGTTGATATATCAAGTTGATCGGCTAGCTAAAATCATCATTCTAAACAGATCGATGGTTCTCATTGAGTAAAAGCTAATAAATTAGTTACAATGCATGACATCACGCAGTTTGGGATATATTGGATTAGTTGGAAGCTTTGTCGTATGTACTTGAGTCTGAAACTTTTTCATAATATAGAAAATTGAGCTAGCATAACATGGGCATTATATTCATGTCATTCTGAGCTCTAGATCAAAAATTATGGTCGATGTAGTGTGGAAATGTCAAGTTGATCGGCCTGTTAAAATGAACATTCTAAACTGATCGTTGGTGCTCTTTGATTAAAACCTCCTAAGTGAAGCATAATGAATGGTATCACACAGTTTAGGATAGATTGGATTACTTAGAGGCTTTGACGTATCTATTTCATTCCTAAAGTTTATCACAATATAGAAAATTTAGCTAACTTAACATGGGCGTTGGATTCATGTCATTCTGAGCTCTAAATCTAAATTGACGGACGATTTAGTGTTGACATGTCAAGTTGATCGGCTTGATAAAATGATCATTCTAAGTTAATCAATGGTTCTCATTGAGTAAAGGCTAATAAATGAATTATAATGTGTGGCATCACGCAGTTTGGGATAGATTGGATTACTTGGAGGCTTTGTCATATCTATTTCATTCCTAAATTTTGTCACAATATAGAAAATTGAGATATCATAACATGGGCGTTGGATTCTTGTCATTCTAAGCTCTAAATTAGAATTGACGGACGCTTTAGTGTTGACATGTCAAGTTGATCGGCTAGCTAAAATGATCATTCTAAATGGATCGATGGTTCTCGATGAGTAAATGCTAATATATGAATTGTAATGCATGGCATCACGCAGTTGGGGATAGATTGGATTACTTGGAATCTTTGTCGTATCTATTTAAGTCTGAAATTTTTGTCATAATATTGAAAATTGAGCTAGCACAACGTGGGCGTTGGATTCATGTCATTCTGAGCTCCAAATCACAGACGATTTAGTGCAGACATGTCAAGTTGATTGGGCAGTTCAAATGATCAAAGCTGATCAGCTAGATAAATTGATTTGTCTGAAATGTTTTCATAGTATAGAAAATTGAGGTAGCATAACGTGGGCGATGGATTCATGTCATTCGGAGCTCTAAATCAAAAGTTAAGGACGATTTAGTGTGTACATGTCAAGTTGATTGGCCAGTTCAAATGATAATTCTAAGGTGATCCATGGTGCTCATTGATTAAAGGCCTATAAGTGAAGCATTATGCATGGTATCACGCAGTTAGGGATAAATTGGATTACTTGGAGGCTTTCTCGTATCTATTTGAGTCTGAAATTTTGTGACAATATAGAAAAATGAGATAGCATAATGTGGGCGTTGGATTCATATCATTCTGAGCTCTTAATTAAGAGTTATAGACGATTTAGTGCGGACATGTCAAGTTGATCGGCCAGTTAAAATGATCATTTTAAACTGATCATTGGTGCTCATTGATTAAAACCTCATAAGTAAAGCATAATGCATGGCATCACGCAGTTTGGGATAGATTGGATTACTTGGAGGCTTTGTCGTATATATTTCATTCCTAAATTTTGTCACAATATAGAAAATTGTGATATCTTAATATGGGCGTTGGATTCGTGTCATTCTGATCTCTAAATTAAGATTGACGGACACATTATTGTTGACATGTCAAGTCGATCGGCTAGCTAAAATGATCATTCTAAACGGATCGATTGAGTAAAGGCTAATAAAATTTATTATAATGGATGGCATCACGTAGTTTGGGATAGATTGGATTACTTGAAAGCTTTTTCGTATCTATTTGAGTCTGAAAATTTGCCATAGTATAGAAACTTGAGATAGCATAACGTAGGCGTTGGATTCATGTCATTATGAGCTCTAAATAAAAAGTTACGGACGATTTATTGTGGACATGTTAAGTTGATTGTCCTGTTGAAACGATTATTATAAGCTGATCATTGATGCTCATTGAGTAAAGGCTTATAAGGGGAAAATGGCCAAAATAAACGTGAACAATTACCGTCGTGCTTTTTTCAACCCAAATTTAGTAGCAGTGCATTATACCACATTAACGGAACCACTATTTGAATATCTTACATGAACTATGTTTCGAGTGTATTTTTCACCGAATTATTTAACGTCGTCATTAAACCATTAAAAAATGCTGACTCATGTGACAGTGTGGCAACGAATTATTAAACAAAGTTAGTAATTCAGTTAGGCATTTAATCGAACAACTTATGTGCATAAAGTTCCCTTACAGCTGAAGCATCTCAATTCTAAAACGCAGTTAGAAGCATTTCCATTCTAATACGCAGCTGAAGCATCTCAATTCTAAAACGCAGCTGAAGCATCTCAATTCTAAAACGCAGCTGAAGCATCTCAATTGTAATGTCAGCAACCAGATTAAGGATTCAATAGAAAAAAATCCCAAACAAACTATGAAGAGAAAAAAGACCTCTTGAAAAGTCCTCTTTTAGCTGGTAGATGTTCAATACAAGTTTCTTAATATACTAAAACAACTTCTGACATTGAGAGATCAAGAAAACAGATGAAAGAGAGGAAAACAGGATAAAGAAAATCCGTGGCGCTAAGAAGGTGAGTGACAAACAATACCTATAATCATTATTTACATTTATTTGTTATAACTGAGTTTTATGATTCAATATGTGTAGACGGAAAGAAACCAAAAATAGCAGAACAGCAAGAAGACGATTAGATAATTACCTCACACAAAAATAATCGAACACAAAATCAAATACAATCGAACATAATACCACAATCGAACATAATACCACCATTGAAGAATATAATCGGAAGTCAAATTTTAACTCATGTCGACGGAACACCCCCGATGAAACAGAAATCAAACCCTAATCGTATGAGAAAATGGACTTTGCCCAAATCGATTTCCAAACCCTAATTACATAAATATCCCCCAAGTCAAAACGACGTCATTTTGATTAAACTGCAAAACGACATCGTTCGTATAACACATTCGTTGATTTGTTGCCACGCTGTCACATGTGTCAGCATTTTTAACGGTTTAATGACGATGCTAAACAATTTGATGAAAAAGGCACTCGAGATATATTTCATGTAGGATATTTAAATATTGCCTCCATTAATATGGTATAACGCACTGCTACTAAATCCGGGTTAAAAAGAGCACGACGGTAATTGTTCACGTTGATTTTGGCCCTTTTCCCGGCTTATAAAGCATAATGCATGGCATCACATAGTTTAGGATAGATTGGATTACGTGGAGGCTTTGTCGTCTCTATTTCATTCTTAAATTTTATCACAATATAGAAAATTGAGCTAGCTTAACATGGGCGTTGCATTCGTGTCATTCTCAGCTCTAAATCTAAATTGACGTACGATTTAGTGTTGACATGTCAAGTTGATCGGCTAGATAAAATGATCATTCTAAGTGGATCAATGGTTCTCATTGAGTAACGGGTAATAAATGAATTATAATGCATGTCATCACATAGTTTGGGATAAATTGGATTGGTTGGAGGCTTTGTCATATCTATTTTGTTACTACATTTTGTAGCAATATCGAAAATTGAGCTAGCTTAACATGAGCGTTGGATTCGTGTCATTCTGAGCCCTAAATCTAAATTGACGGATGATTTAGTGTTGACATGTCAAATTGATCGGCTAGATAAAATGATCATTATAAACGGATCAATGGTTCTCATTAAGTAAAGGCTAATAAATGAATTATAATGCATGGCATCACGCATTTTGGGATATATTGGATTACTTGGAAGTTTTTTCGTATCTATTTGAGTCTGAAATTTTGTCATAGTATAGAAAATCGAGCTAGCATAACGTGGGCGTTGGATTCCTGTTATTATGAGCTCTAAATCAAAAGTTACTGACAATTTTGTGCGTACATATCAAGTTGATTGGCGATATAAAATGATCATTCTAAACTGATCATTGGTGCTCATTTATTAAAACCTCATAAGTGAAGCATAATGCATGGCATCAATGCAGTTCGGGATAGATTGGATTACTTGGAGGCTTTGTCGTATCTATATCATTCCTAAATTTTTCACAATATTGAAAATTGAGATAGCTTAACATGGTCGTTGGATTCGTGTCATTCGGAGCTCTAAATCTCAAGTGACGGAGGATTTAGTGTTGACATGTCAAGTTGATCCGCTAGCAAAACCAACATTCTAAACTGATCAATGGTTTTCATTGAGTAAAGGCTAATAAATGAATTATAATGCATGACATCAATCAGTTTGGAATAGATTGGATTACTTGGAGGCTTTGTCGTATCTATTTCATTCCAAAATTTTGTCACAATATAGAAAATTGAGCTAGCTTAACATGGGTGTTGGATTCGTGTCATTCTGAGGTCTAACTCTAAATTGATGGACGATTTAGTGTTGACATGTTAAGTTGATCGGCTAGCTAAAGTTATCATTCTAAACAGATTGTTGGTTCTCATTAAGTAAAAGCTAATAAATGAATAATAGTGCATGACATCACGTAGTTTGGGATATATTGGACTACTTGGAAGCTTTGTCGTATCTACTTCAGTCTGAAATTGGTTCATAGTATAGAAAATTGAGCTAGCATAACATGGGCGTTGGATTCATGTCATTCTGAGCTCCAAATAAAAAGTTATGGACAATTTAGTGCGGACATGTCAAGTTGATTGGTCAGTTCAAATGATCATTCTAAACTGATCATTGGTGCTCACTGAATAAAGGCTTATAAGAGAAGCATAATCCATGTCATCCCTCAGTTTGGGGTAGATTGGATTACTTGGAGGCTTTGTTTTATCTATTTGAGTCAAAAAATTTGTTACAATATTGAAAATTGAGCTAGCATAAGCTGGGCGTTGGATTCATGTCATTCTGAGCTCCAAAACAAAAGTTATGGACGATTTAGTGCATACATGTCAAGTTGATCGGCCAGTTAAAATGATCATTATAAACTAATCATTGGTGCTCATTGATTAAAACCTCATAAGTGAAGCATAATACATGGCATCATGCAGTTTGGGATAGATTGGATTACTTGGAGGCGTTGACGTATCTATTTCTGTTCTAAATTTTATCACAATATAGAAAATTTAGCAAGCTTAATATGGGTTAGATTCGTGTCATTCTGAGCTCTAAATCTAAATTGACGGACTTTTTAGTGTTGACATGTCAAGTTGATCGACTAGATAAAATGATCATTCTAATTGGATCATTGGTTCTCATGGAGTAAAGGCTAATAAATGAATTATAATACATGGCATCATACAGTTTGGGAAAAATTGTATTACTTCAAGGCTTTGTTATATCTATTTCATTCCTAAATTTTGTCACAATATATAAAATTGAGATATCTTAACATGGGCGTCGGATTCGTGTAATTCTGAGCTCTAGATTAAAACTGACGGACGCTTTAGTTTTGACATGTCAAGTTGATCGGATAGCAAAAATGATCATTCTAGACAGATCGATGGTTCTCATTAAGTAAATGCCAATAAATGAATTATAATGCATGGCGTCACTCAGTTCGGAATAGATTAGAATACTTGGAAGGTTTGTCGTATCTATTTCAGTATGAAAATTTGTCATAGCATAGAAAATTGAGCTAGCATAACATGGGCGTTGGATTCATGTCATTATGAGCTCTAAATCAAAAGTTATGGACAATTTAGTGCGGAAATGTAAAGTTAATTGGCCAGTTCAAATGATCATTCTAAACTGATTATTGGTGCTCATTGAGTAAAGGCTTATAAATGAAGCATAATGCCACTACAAGAAAACATTAACATTTCCGACGGAAATAAAACCATTTGAATTTTCCAAAACCATGGCGACGGCTTTCCGACAGAAGACCGAGGGGGAGCCCATCGTCGGGGATCCGTTGGTAATTCCTGACGCCAGTGTGCCGTCGGGAAATCGATGGTAAAACCTGACGGTAAACCATTAGTTTTCTGATGAATGCGTTGTCGTCGGGATTTCCACTTGAAACCATCGCATATTACAGATGAAACTCAGACCAACGGTTTTTTCCAATGACTTCCCGATGGCGTATTGTTTTTACTATCCATCGGGCATCAGTTGGAAATATACAGATGGGATGACGTCGAGTGTCGTCCGATTGACGTCGGAAATATCCGTTTGTGATCGGAATCCATCGAAAATCCATCGGAAATTGAAGAATAATCAATCAAAGTTTGTGATTATCCAGCGGTGGTCGGAAACCATCGGAAATCCATCAAAAAGGTAAAAAAAATCTATTCACAATTTGTGATTATCCGGTTGCGGTCGGAAACCATCAGAAATCCGTCGGAAATCAATAGGAAAAGAGAATATTCTTAAGAATAATCTGTTTAAAATTTGTGAATATTTGTTAAAAATTCGTAATAATCTGTTAAAAATTCATAATAATATCTTAAACAATCGTGATAATCTCAAATTTTCAATATAATTACGCTATGATCATTTACAATTTCTTTAGAAAAAAAAATCTTAAGAATATGTTGTCTTCGGGTTCTGATTATTTTTGATCGTGGATGGATAAACCTTGTTATGATTCAACAACGGGGGAATTGACTGATGAATTTGCGCAAGGTGTTGAAGAGTTCATGACATTTGCATCAAACAATATCATGACATAAGAATACGGTAAAATGTATTGTCCGTGTATTAAATGTCGAAATCGTAGATTAATCTCTGTCAGAGAAGTACGTAATCATTTGTTTAGGACTGGATTTATGCCGGGTTACAAATTTAGTATTCACATGGAGAAACTGATGCAACGATGCAATATTATGGTAGTACTTCAAAAAGGTAAGATAATACTAATGTTAGGCTAGAGGAACCGGCATCACAAGTTGATATAAACAGAGGTACATTTCAGATGGTGAATGATGCATTTCGTGAACAAATAGCATCGTACATTGAAGATATTAGCAGAATAGAGGAACCTAATTTGGAAGCCCGGAAATTTTTTGATATGTTAGATGCATCCAAGCAGCCTTTGTATAAAGGATTTAGAGATGGATTATCGCCTTTATCTGCTGAAAGCAGGTTGATGACTATAAAGACGGATTTCAACTTGGCTGAAGATTGTGTGAATGCGATAGCTGATTTTGTTAGAGATATATTACCTGAAGCTAATATTGCACCTGCTTCATATTACGAGGTTTAAAAACTTGTAGCTGGTCTTGGATTGCCATATCAGATGATCAATGTATGTATTGACAACTGCATGATCCATTGGAAAAATGATCAAAACCGCATGAAGCGGCAGAGTACCTATTCCGCATAAACGGATGTGGTATTTGCTATTAAGAGGTTAAAGAGGTTATATCAATCTGAACACATGGCAAAACCTATGAGATGGCATGCAGAACATAATTCGAATGGAGAAATTGTGCATCCCTCGGATGAAGAAGCATGGAAACATTCTCAACAGGTTTATCCTAGTTTTGCATATGAGCCTAGAAACGTATACCTCAGGTTATCTACAGATGGATTCAACCCTTTTTGGAAGCATGGGAGGCAATACTCGTTGTGGCGAGTTATCCTTACATCTTATAATTTGCCCCCTTCTTTGTGCATGAAACGAGAGTTTTTGTTTCTAACAGTTCTCGTCCCCGGCCCAGAGCATCCTAAGCGATCACTTGCTATTTTCTTGCAGCCACTAATTCATGAGTTAAAATATTGTGGGAAAAAGGTGTCGAAGCATTCGATGTTTCCAACCAATAGAACTTCTTGATGCGAGCAGTACTTATGGGGACCATAAGTGATTTTCCAGCATATGGTATGTTATCAGGATGGTCGACGCATGGAAGATTAGCATGCCCATATTGTCAAGATAATACTGATGCTTTCCAACTGAAACACGGACGAAAGACTAGTTGGTTCGATTGTCATCATCGATTTCTACCACAAGATCATCCATATCGCCGGAGCACGACATTGTTTAGGAAAAACAAAAAAATTTCTGATGGTCCACCTCCTATTCTTGACTGGAAATATATGATGACTCAACTTAGAGATTTTGGTGCTGAGAGAACGGCATCATGTGGAGGTAACGTACATTACCCTGTTGATGATTGTGGAGAATACCATAATTGGCACAAGGAAAGCAATTTTTGGGATTTACCATATTGGAAGGACCATTTGTTGCGCCATAATCTAGATGTTATGCACATTGAGAAGAATTTTTTTTGACAACATAATGAATACCGTTCTAAATGTGCAAGGAAAAACAAAAGATCATTTGAAAGCTAGATTGGATTTGCTGGATATTTGTTCCATGAAGGAACTACATGTAATGTCAAATGGAAAATCATTATCTCCCGCATTCCGCTTGGATGCGCATGCAAAAGACGAATTCTTTGACTGGATTAAGCATAATGTCAAATTTCCAGATGGATACGCATTTAATTTTCGTAATTGTGTCGATACTATTGAAGGCAAATTTTCAGGGATGAAAAGTCATGATTGTCATGTTGTTATGCAAACACTATTCCCATTTGCCTTTAGCGATCTGGTGCCTAAAAACGTTCACGGAGCAATTGCAGGTACGTTTACATTATTTTATATATAAGTAATCATAATTACATATATTATATGACATTAAAATATTTTTCTTATGTAGGGATTGGTGCTTTTTCCGAGATTTAAGTACAAGATCACTTACTGCAGTTGATATCCAAAATTTGGAGGAAAAAGTATCGGTTCTCATTTGTAACCTGGAGAAAATATTTCGACCATCATTTTTTGATGTTATGGAGCATCTTCCTATTCACCTACCTAGAGAAACAGCGCTTGGAGGACATGTTCAGTACCGATGGATGTATCTTTTTGAGAGATATATGTTCCACCTAAAGAAAAAAGTTAAAAATCTTGCTAGGGTTGAAGGTTCAATTGTCACACAAAGTATTAATGAAGAAACATCAAACTTCGCCAGCTACTATTTTCCATCGCAAGTCCAAACAAAAAATAGACGACCTGCACGACATGATGATGGAGGAGAAAAACCAAGCTAAAATGATCATTCTAAACGGATCAATGGTTCTCATTGAGTAAAGGATAATAAATTAATTATAATGCATGGCATCACACAGTTTGGATAGATTGAATTACATGGAGGCTTTAGTGTATCTATTTCATTCCTAAATTTTGTCACAATATAGAAAATTGAGCTAGCTTAACTTGGGCGTTGGATTCGTGTCATTCTGTGCTCTAAATCTAAATCGACAAACGATTTAGTGTTGACATATCAAGTTGATCGGCTAGCTAAAATGATCATTCTAAAAGGATCGATGAATCTCATTGAGTAACGGCTAGTAAATGAATTATAATGCATGGTATGCAGTTTGGGATATATTGAATTATTTGAAAGCTTTGTTGTATCTATTTGAATGTGAAATTTTTTCATAGTTTAGAAAATTGAGCTAGCATAACGTGGGTCTTGGATTCATGGCATTATGAGTTCTAAATCAAAAGTTGCGGACGATTTAGTGTGGACATGTCAAGTTGTTGGCCAGTTCAAATGATCATTCTAAGCTGATCATTGGTGCTCATTGAGTAAAGACTTATACATGAGGCATAATGCATGGCATGACACAGTTTGGGATAGATTGGATTACTTGGATGCTTTGTCGTATCGATTTGAGTCCGAAATTTTGTCACATTATAGAAAAATTAGCTAACATAACGTGGGCGTTGGATTCATGTCATTCTGAGCCCTAAATAAAAAGTTATAGACGATTTAGTGCGGATATGTCAAGTTGATCGGTCAGTTAAAATGATCATTCTAAGCTGATCATTAGGGAGCATTGATTAAAACCTCATAAGTGAAGCATAATGCATCGCATCACACAGTTTGCGATAGATTCGATTACTTGGCGGCTTTGTTGTATCTATTTAATTCCTAAATTTTTTCACAATATAGAAAATTGAGCTAGCTTAACATGGCCATTGGATTCTTGTCATTCTGAGCTCTAAATATAAAGTGGCCGAAAATTTAGTGTTGACATGTCAATTTGATCGGCTAGGTAAAATGATCATTCTAAACGGATCAATGGTTCTCATTGAGTAAAGGCTAATAAATGAATTATAATGCATGACATCACGTAGTTTGAATAGATTGGATTACTTGCATGCTTTAGTGAATCTATTTCATTCCTAAATTTTGTCACAATATAGAAAATTGAGCTATCTTAACATGGGCATTGGATTCGTGTCATTCTGAGCTCTAAATCTAAATTGACAAACAATTTAGTGTTGACATATCAAGTTGATCAGGTAGCTAAAATGATCATTCTAAACGGATCGATGAATCTCATTGAGTAACGGCTAGTAAATGAATTATAATGCATGGTATCACGCAGTTTGGGATATATTGGATTATTTGAAAGCTTTCTTGTATCTATTTGAGTGTGAAATTTTTTCATAGTTTAGAAAATATAGCTAGCATAACGTGGGTGTTGGATTCGTGTCATTATGAGCTCTAAATCAAAAGTTACGGATGATTTAGTGTGCACATGTCAAGTGTATTGGCCAGTTCAAATCATCATTCTAAGCTGATCATTGGTGCTCATTGAGTAAATGCTTATACATGAATCATAATGCATGGCATAACACAGTTTGGGATAGATTGG
This sequence comes from Pugionium dolabratum, assembly GCA_018901945.1. NCBI lineage: Eukaryota > Viridiplantae > Streptophyta > Magnoliopsida > Brassicales > Brassicaceae > Pugionium > Pugionium dolabratum. The sequence goes on from JAEVFF010000187.1 coordinate 122,349, forward strand.
ATTACTTGGAGGTTTTGTCGTATCTATTTGAGTATGAAATTTTGTCACATTATAGAAAATTGAGCTAGCATAACGTGGGCGTTGGATTCATGTCATTCTGAGCTGTAAATCAAAAGTTGTGGCGATTTAGTGCGTACATTTCAAGTTGATCGGTCAGTTAAAAAGATCATTCTAAACTGATCATTGGGGATCATTGATTAAAACCTCATAAGTGAAGTATAATGCAACACATCACATAGTTTGGGATAGACTGGATTACTTGAAGGCTTTGTCGTATCTATTTAATTCGTAAAATTTGTATCAATATAGAAAATTCAGCTAGCTTAACATGGCCGTTGGATTCGTGTCATTCTGAACTCTAAATTTAAAGTGACGGAAAATTTAGTGCTGACATATCAAGTTGATCGGCTAGCTAAAATGATCGTTCTAAACGGATCAATGGTTCTCATTGAGTAAAGGATAATAAATTAATTATAATGCATGGCATCACACAGTTTGGATATATTGAATTACATGGAGGCTTTAGTGTATCTATTTCATTCCTAAATTTTGTCACAATATAGAAAATTGAGCTAGCTTAACTTGGGCGTTGGATTCGTGTCATTCTGTGCTCTAAATCTAAATCGACAAACGATTTAGTGTTGACATATCAAGTTGATCGGCTAGCTAAAATGATCATTCTAAAAGGATCGATAAATCTCATTGAGTAACGGCTAGTAAATGAATTATAATGCATGGTATGCAGATTGGGATATATTGGATTATTTAAAAGCTTTGTTGTATCTATTTGAGTGTGAAATTTTGTCATAGTTTAGAAAATTGAGCTAGCATAACGTGGGTCTTGGATTCATGGCATTATGAGTTCTAAATCAAAAGTTGCGGACGATTTAGTGTGGACATGTCAAGTTGTTTGCCAGTTCAAATGATCATTCTAAGCTGATCATTGGTGCTCATTGAGTAAAGGCTTATACATGAGGCATAATGCATGGCATTACACAGTTTGGGATAGATTGGATTACTTGGATGCTTTGTCGTATCGATTTGAGTCCGAAATTTTGTCACATTATAGAAAAATTAGCTAACATAACGTGGGCGTTGGATTCATGTCATTCTGAGCCCTAAATAAAAAGTTATAGACGATTTAGTGCGGATATGTCAAGTTGATCGGTCAGTTAAAATGATCATTCTAAGCTGATCATTAGGGAGCATTGATTAAAACCTCATAAGTGAAGCATAATGCATCGCATCACACAGTTTGCGATAGATTGGATTACTTGGCGGCTTTGTTGTATCTATTTAATTCCTAAATTTTGTCACAATATAGAAAATTGATCTAGCTTAACATGGCCATTGGATTCGTGTCATTCTGAGCTCTAAATATAAAGTGGCCGAAAATTTAGTGTTGACATGTCAATTTGATCGGCTAGGTAAAATGATCATTCTAAATTGATCAATGGTTCTCATTGAGTAAAGGCTAATAAATGAATTATAATGCATGACATCACGCAGTTTGAATATATTGGATTACTTGCAGGCTTTAGTGAATCTATTTCATTCCTAAATTTTGTCACAATATAGAAAATTGAGCTATCTTAACAGGGCATTGGATTCGTGTCATTCTGAGCTCTAAATCTAAATTGACAAACAATTTAGTGTTGACATATCAAGTTGATCAGGTAGCTAAAATGATCATTCTAAACGGATCGATGAATCTCATTGAGTAACGGCTAGTAAATGAATTATAATGCATGGTATCACGAAGTTTGGGATATATTGGATTATTTGAAAGCTTTCTTGTATCTATTTGAGTCTGAAATTTTTTCATAGTTTAGAAAATATAGCTAGCATAACGTGGGTGTTGGATTCGTGTCATTATGAGCTCTAAATCAAAAGTTACGGATGATTTGGTGTGCACATGTCAAGTGTATTGGCCAGTTCAAATCATCATTCTAAGCTGATCATTGGTGCTCATTGAGTAAATGCTTATACATGAATCATAATGCATGGCATAACACAGTTTGGGATAGATTGGATTACTTGGAGGTTTTGTCGTATCTATTTGAGTATGGAATTTTGTCACATTATAGAAAATTGAGCTAGCATAACGTGGGCGTTGGATTCATGTCATTCTGAGCTGTAAATCAAAAGTTGTGGCGATTTAGTGCGTACATTTCGAGTTGATCGGTCAGTTAAAAAGATCATTCTAAACTGATCATTGGGGATCATTGATTAAAACCTCATAAGTGAAGTATAATGCAACACATCACATAGTTTGTGATAGACTGGATTACTTGAAGGCTATGTCGTATCTATTTAATTCGTAAAATTTGTATCAATATAGAAAATTGAGCTAGCTTAACATGGCCGTTGGATTCGTGTCATTCTGAACTCTAAATCTAAAGTGACGGAAAATTTAGTGCTGACATATCAAGTTAATCGGCTAGCTAAAATGATCATTCTAAACGGATCAATGGTTCTCATTGAGTAAAGGATAATAAATTAATTATAATGCATGGCATCACACAGTTTGGATAGATTGAATTACATGGAGGCTTTAGTGTATCTATTTCATTCCTAAATTTTGTCACAATATAGAAAATTGAGCTAGCTTAACTTGGGCGTTGGATTCGTGTCATTCTGTGCTCTAAATCTAAATCGACAAACGATTTAGTGTTGACATATCAAGTTGATCGGCTAGCTAAAATGATCATTCTAAAAGGATCGATAAATCTCATTGAGTAACGGCTAGTAAATGAATTATAATGCATGTTATGCAGTTTGGAATATATTGAATTATTTGAAAGCTTTGTTGTATCTATTTGAATGTGAAATTTTTTCGTAGTTTAGAAAATTGAGCTAGCATAACGTGGGTCTTGGATTCATGGCATTATGAGTTCTAAATCAAAAGTTGCGGACGATTTAGTGTGGACATGTCAAGTTGTTGGCCAGTTCAAATGATCATTCTAAGCTGATCATTGGTGCTCATTGTGTAAAGGCTTATACATGAAGCATAATGCATGGCATCACACAGTTTGGGATAGATTG